>DWNA01002468.1:0-11687 GCA_018249835.1 Heliconius besckei
AATATTTCTTTTACCTTCAAATAACTTAAACATTATAGTTAAAAATCATTGCACTAATTAAAATATCGTTTAATTAGGTTTGGGGGAAGAGGGTACTCTGTCCCTGTGTGGCTGACTGTGAGGAAGTCGACGACTGTAAGGGCGTCCCCTGCGAGAAAAAGAAGTTTTTCATTAAAAAAATATATTCATTATACATATAATATTCTTTACAAATATAGGTAATATTGAGATCTATGTAGCACAGCGTCTGACAAACGCGACAGTTGTGCATTCGATTCCCACTCGGAAAAATTAATTACTGTCTTGTCCTTGCTCTGATAGAAAAGACAAATCACGATATTTAGTACTCAATATCACGAATAATTCGAAAAAGAAGAAAAAGTCTGGAGCGGAGTGTCTTTTTTCTTTCACCTTACCCTGTTACATGCAGGTAACACTATAAACATAAAAATATACAAACAAACAGTTTTACTTTACATACATATATTATATAATACAATACTTAGAAGTTTCAGCGAAGGTAGGAGACATTAATCTCTGAACGTTTCCGGCGGCCGTCATCCTCTTATTACTTGTAAGTTCGGCATTTCAGGTACATTTTTTATCTGAAACTTGGGCAACTCAGAAAGTAATCGACAGTAAGAATTAATGTGGCGTCACTAACTCGGCCGTCGCCTCTGACTTTTAAAAATCTCTCTTTCTTAATTTTTACATCATTGCAAGGTGTTAGAGAAGTAGTGGTGTGCGTTGATGTGTTATCGATGAAATTATTTTAAGATAATTATTTTATAGTATTAAAAAAAACATTTCAATGTTTCTTGTGCGTCTTGAATACTCGTATTATCTATATATATAAAATCGAAAGGTCACTCACTCATCACGAAATCTCAGAAACCACATATGCTAGGAATCTCAAACTTTGCATAGGAGTTACTTATAGAACGTAGGTGCTCGCTAAGACGGGAATTTGCAATATGCGACTTCTAAAGGGTTGTTTTTGGGGTCGAAAGTTTGTATGAAACTTCGTTACTACAAATGCTAGGAGTCTCAAATTTTGCATAGACGTCACTAGGACGTAGTCATGGAAACAGAAATCAATAATAACATAGTTCACGCGGGTGAAACCGCGAGCGAGCCGCTAGTATCTAATATGTGGGTGTATTAAAATAATGCTATGTACATTTTTTTTTAAATTATTACAATTTATAAATTCATTATACAAAACACAATTATACAACGATAACGTAATATTAATATTTCACAAGGAATTATACTTTATATGAGACTAATTGACTTAATTGTGATAACAAATGAATATCAGTGCCATTTATTTCTACATAAGACTTTAATTACACACAATACGGAAGGTCCGCTCGACGGCCACACAACGAGGTTCGAGTCCCGCAGGGGCGCCCTTAGTCCTCGACTTCCTCACAGGCAACCACTTAGTGCATTTCTTCAGGGACAGAGTATATAGCTAAAGCTGTTATAATTACGAGTAAATATCGACATCGATAAAATAACGCATCCTTGCATGCGTCTACGAAGAAACCTATTAATAATTTGCGGGTGGTAAAGTTTTTAAAGTGTTTTCCTCCACCTTGTCGGGATGTCGGCCGCTAGAACCATTAATTACGCGCCAGAACCTGATGATATTGTTGAATTCTTTATGAAGGGCCAACAAGGGGATGCCGCGTCGATTATGTCGAGATTACCGTGTTTTTATTATGAACACGAGCTTACTTCATGAATTATTTATGTAATTAATATAGATACAACTATACTAGATTAGAATAGGTATTGAAAGTAATGATTAATATTTTATATATTGGTTTTCTTAACTTTTTTTTTGCTGCTTATATATCTAATAGTATAAGTCAATTCCAGTTTTACCTTTCCAGGCATATTAGACATTGTGTACTAATTTGTGATATCTGACGCCAAACTCTTATAACTTGTCAGAAAAAACAGAAGAAAATCTTATATTGTAACATTAATAATTCCTTGAATGGAAATCGAATCCAAAGCCTTTATTCAAGATTTTAGTCAATTGCTTTTCAACTGAATTACATTTTTTTTTTAAATATTTGAACCACATTAAATATTTTTCTAAACAGGTAAACTCTATTACGGAGTTCCTTCGTTTTCTCATTTGCGTAATGTCACAAGCATTTCCTTGAGTGAAAATTAAATCAACAATTGTTGTATGGAATGGTATAATTTGTACCTAATGGAGCGGGTGATAAGAGCGAGTCGACGCGACGCCAGGGCAGTGACGGTGTTCGTGAACGTGGACGTGACAGCGCGAGGTGCTCAAGGTGTAAATGGCCCCTTCAAATTCAAAGGAAAACCTGTTTTGTAGGCATTGTTTTCCATTTTCTTTTGAATTAAGAAGTAAAATATGTTTTTCGAAGTTTTTTCTTTATATTTAAATATCAAAATTAAATTTTGTGAGGTAAGAGTTTTAGTGTAAGCTTTGGAATGGTCTATTCATTTATGTGTACCTAGTCAGATAATATGAATTAGAAACCCCACCCCAATATATTTCCGATTTCACCTGAATTTAAGATATTGCGTTTAAGAATTAATTTAATTTAAGATATTCTCGTAAGTGTTGAAACTCAACGTCCCATTTCATCTTGCCAGAACGAGAAAATGCAAAAATTTATTCCCGTATTTCATTAACTCCAATGCCGGATTGAACCCACCACCACTACGCCAAGGATCTTATAGCAAAAATTATTATAACACGCGTTAGGGTATTTTTTACTGTCTTTTTCTAATATAATCATAATAAAAAATATTTTTCACAATATATTGTACTACAGAGAATATATAAACTCAACGAGCTCATAATGTAAGTACACCTAGACACGTGAAAAATGCCGTCGTGAAACTGTCGTCTCAGCGGCAGAGGCTAAGTTGCGATTGTTACTTTCTTACTCTTAGTTGATAAATAAATAAAGGTGGGACTTACAAAGTTATATAATCCTAGAATTATATATGTGAAAATCATTCTTCATATGACATATTCAAATCATCAGTTTTTAACTGAAAATAATGATTTAAGTAGTTTAAGTAAGATTTAAGTAGTTTTTTTTAATTATGATGTTATTATCTCATAGTTTGTTAAATATATAGCTTAACTTCTTTTAACGCGTAGCAGGGTAGGCAAGGATAATTTGGTGTTAAATTATTCCATCCTCCACCGTCCGCTCAATTTTCGTGACGTGACGTGACATGACGCGTTTGAAGAGGTGATACTCAACATCGCCTTTTCTCTTCAAGAGCGGAGAAATGAAAATAATTTTAATATAATTATTCTCTCGAGTGAGAATAGAACCCACGCCATTGGGTTAACAATGTTACGCTGCCCCACTACACCAAGACGGTCTCAAATTCTTCTAACATTTTCATGGTACTTGTAAACTTAAATTAACTACATTAACAAAAAAATACAAAAAAAATAGCAAATACAAAATATAGCCGTAACAAGATATAGACGAAATTACATTATAAATATAATGATATTATTAAAAAAAATATCTAACTTAGATGAATTTAAAATGAACAAACTACATTAGGCGTTTTTTAACGTCCGTCAAAACAGGATGTCGCCCAAAGCGCTTCCGGCCGATAACAACATCCTGTACGAAGTTTCACCAAGTTTCGTCAAGTTTTGCGAAGTTCACGAAGCAGGTGCTCGTTTCGGATAAAAAATTTCCACCTTTTGTTGGCTGAATCTTTTTATGAAGAATAAGTTTTAAGACGGATCTGTTTTATGGAATTATTGTCAAGTAATACGCCGCGATGGGGAAAGTTTTCTTCACTTTATTTTTTCTGTGCTGAATTATATTTTCTTCCAGTCTATGAATTTTAAAAGATGTTTGAAATAAATGTCTAGTAATGTTGTTTCAGCTGCACTCTTTATCCCTAGTGAAGTAGCCAGAAAGAAAAGACGCCAAACGATACTTACTCGTTACTAATCTAATACATGACTTCCGGAGGGTCCTCATACTTTCATGGCCTCCCTCAGCATCATCCACACTGTGTTCTGAAATGTCAATGGAGGTCTTTACCTGTCTCTCTTACCACTCACTTTTGCTTTTGCCATTCTTTCGTCATTAATCCCTCCACGTGCCCAAACCTAAAATAAAACTATGTAGTATTTTATTAAAACTATGTAGTATTTTATTAAAAAAGTAATTAAAATTCTGTTGTGTTGTCTTTTCCGTTGTTAAAAGATATCGTAATTTTGATTAAGAATGACATGCACTTTACAATAAACACAAGATAAATAATTTAGGATATACCAAGCTAAAACCTTAACTGACCTAACTATCCCAATCAACAAATATCTAAATCAATTTAGAAACACTCATTAAGTTGATAAGATTCATCGATCACGTGACGGGCTTACGGCTAATCTGACTCTACATTAAACAACAATTTAGACTCAGGTATTATAATAAATCTTCCCAATCGCCCAGGGGCCACCCACTCGGTGGGAACCCACCAATTTACGAGATATTTCAACTATTGCAAATGGTACTTTAATACAATGTATTTGGGATGAGGGTAGTTGTAAAATTATGGGTAATTGTGTGTAATGGCTACGGCCGGTGTATAGCGAGATATTAATCCATCAGATCGTGATTAGATTCGGTGGCACGGAGTAATATATTCCAAGGTGTCAGCTTTAGAGATGTCTGGTGTCGATGTCTGTTATTGATTATGATGGACTGACAGTTCGTGTTCTTTGTGTTATTATTAAATTTTATGTCTATTTACAATTTAATATTGATGTAAGTTACAGAATTCCGCTTACTGCATAGGGTTAAGACACTCCGTTTTTCATTATCTGACATTACGTGTTGTGTGACTGATTGCTCCACTTTGTCATGTAGCCAGATTGAGGTAATGGAAATAATGAATTGTTATGAATAAAAAACGAACCCACAAGCATCGCGTTACAGACGCAGTGCTACTGGGCCACGACCTCAAGTGAGTGTGAGTTACTTGGAAACCCTTTGTTTTGTTTTTGACAAATACCTTCTCATTTTCAACATTTTCGTATTGTCAATCTTTTTCATAATTAAATGGACTTTAATATTTCATGTCATCTTGTCACGCCCTTCCACGTCCATCCCTCCATTAAAAAAGTACAAAATTTCTCTTTTATAAAAAATAATAATAAAAGACATACTATAACATATATATCGATACAGGTAACCTACCCTACAATCAGGGTGCAGCCGTCGATAGTCGCTGTTCGTGCCGCGGCAAGAGCAGGCCGCCTTAGCGACACCTTTAGATATCAATAACTTGTTCATAAGTGCTTTACGCTCCATATTTATAGTGTGGCCTGTGGGAGATTATATTAGAAAGTAGGAAAAGTGTAGAAATTTTCTATGTATTCTTAAATTAATAATACATTTATTATTGTTATTAATAAACAGCAGCCAGTCCTGGCGTCGAGGGACAATTATTTGACTATAAAAGCGACAATTTGAAGGTTTGATTCTCCTTTGAGGAAATTAAATGTTTAATATTTTTATGTAGTCGAGTTTCATCACTCAACACACAATGCCTCCAGAAATCGGCGAAAAATTGAAAATGGAATGTCTTAACACTAGGGTTCCCTCTACCTACCGTGCTAGATACGGGATACAGCGTGAACCTATCAAAAATAATAAGCATTATTTTACACTCAACCAAAAATAGCAATCCACTTACCAAAAAACTTTAAGCTTCAAAATTTGATTTAATAACACCTCCACCACCACAAATTTTGTATTGACAACATTCCCTCTAATCAAACGTAATTTGCCCAAGATCACAGAGCGGGCGGTGCAGGGCGCAGCTACCTTATTTAATTATACCTAATTCATGTGTAGGTGTCTATTCAAAATCGGGAAATACCTATTATTATACCACTTTTGAGTCTACCTACGTAATTGATAGTTGTAATGAAGCTTAGAGCTTAGAGCTTGGATTTGAATGAGTTTTTTTTAGCAAACTTGTTTATTACGATTTTTTATAAAATTTCTTAGTAATTTTGTTAATTATCTTCTTTCTTTATTTATCTAATTATCCAAACAGAAATAAAACCAGTGGCGTCTATTAGTGTAAAAAAAACGTGGACTTTAAAAGAGTGTTTCCAGTCCACTTTTAGCTCTCACGAATGGAACTTTCAATGTAGAATTTCAAAAGAAAAAAAAACACTGTGCCAAGATGAACAGAGACCACAGAACCTTCAAAACATGCGGAATAAAATTACTTAATTGTGGTACTTATTTAAAAAAATCAAAAATAAAAAACAAAAGCACAAATAATAAAACGAAACTCCATATTTAGTTCTAGTTCAACTTTATCCATTTGAATACTTACAAAATTGGTTAAAACTTTCATATTACCATGCATTAGGCACACGCCGGACCTGCGGGCGATTGTAGCAAAGTATCCAAAAAAGCACCCGAGAGCAGCCCGGGAGTCGTCAGTTCACTCAGAGCAGACATCGTCCACCAACTTTAGCGTAATTATCAACTTTCCAATCCGCTTAAAATGGCTAAGCGTTTGAAATTAGTTACAAATTAAAATACGCGGGCACCTGTCTCCGTAGAGCCGATTACTGGTGACGGGGCTTGTCGGGTTGCCGGGGCTTTAGTACAGCCCCACAGGGTTATGGGGGCTGGTGTTTGAAGGTAGGCTTCTTGGAGTAATTATAATAGGAAGAAATTAAGTAGGAAGTTGTGCGCGTGTAATTTAGCGAAATTTTGTATTGAGATAGAAGAGTAGATTTAATTATTTTCAATTGTCACTTTTGCAAAGGTAACAAAACATTTTTTGAGATTGTCATTGTGATGGGTGTAAGACTGCATTTAGTTCAGCTAATAAGCACGCAATGTCTTAAAAATGGGGAAGGGCATGTCTTGACATTACTTTCCCTTTGTCTACCCAACTAAAAGCGAGATAAAGCGTAAAGCTGAGGGGCTGATTTCATAGGAATAGTTTTCTATGAAAATACTCCTGAAAACTATGTCCGTCCGTGTTTTTGGTGAAACTAAAACAGTAGACATTGTAATTTAAGTAACTACCGCTAAAATTAAAAATTAAGTAACACTCAACAAACGCTTAAAATATTGATCGCCAAAAAGCCCAACAAAATTTGTACAAAATTTACATCGCAACTTAGCGCGACTAATATTTTCCAGGAAGTAATAATTAAGCCTTTTCACAAACTCGCTTCGTGCTTGGCAGTAAGCTAACAACAATGCACCTCTGGGGGCCCGTAGCGCTGGCCACCTTGGCACCTTAGCAGGTATAACCATGACATTTTACCCTCTCCCCCTCGACGACGTTCAGGGTTGTTGACAATGGTTATAGTCTATTGGGGATGTTTTGTATAATTTACTTGCTCTTTACAACTGTGAAACTGGATTTTGGTATGAGATTTTTATGTTGGTAGGATGTTTTGTGCTATATGCATTTCATATGACATGATAACAATTCATATTATCCGACTTAAAAAAAGGAAATTTTCAATTTTGCTGCATAATTATTTTGATAATTCATGAAAATTGTAGAGGTTGGTCGTGGCTCAGGCACACAAACATATGATCGTAAACGTGACGGTTGCGGTTTCGAGTCTCATTCGAGGAAAACAAATATTTAATATTTTCATTTCTTCGCTGTAGTGTCGAGGCAAATCGCGGCGTTGACTTCCGCTATTCAACTCGCATGCCTTCAGAATTCAACGAAAAATGGGGAACGGAGTGTCTTAACTCTGCCTGCCCTGTTACATGCGGGATACGGTCTGAGATTAACATTTTATGATGACATAAAGTATAGAATTTTCATTTAATTCTCATTTAGGAACCCCACAATCATTTATTAATAACAAAGAATATCCAATCTCTAAAATTTCTACAAAAGACTAAAACAAACACTGCCCCCCCACCCATATACTCGTAGAGTGATCTCGTAGCTCGTGAAGCTCGTTTCCCTCTCCATCACTGTATCGACACAGTTTAGACACAATCGTGGCTAAGCACCTGCTCGCCACTTAACCCGCTTGCAAAGCGCTGACTGCCACCGAACCACGGACTCTTTTACGTGGGAAACTTGTGTAGGGATGCTGGTGTTCGTGTATCGATTATATTTACTGTATTAATAGTTTTATCGATATTTCCGAGACCAGTTGTGGCGCAGGGTCAAAAGAATGCGAGTATGTGCATCAGCCTAGCCATGACCAAACATCAGATGTAATTTTTTTCTCAGTTTCACGCTGTAACCCGCATGTAGCAGGGTAGGTAGAGGAAGCCTACTGTTTAAACAATCCGCTCCCCACTTTCTCAAATTATTATTATCAAATAATTTACTATGAAGCCAGTCATGGCTCAGAAGCACAAGCGTGTGACTAGAAACGCGACAGGTTTTAGGTTCAATTCCCACTCGAGGATACGAAATATTTAATTTTTTCACTCGCTCTCGTAACGAGGCAAAGCGTGGCGTTGAGTTCCACCACTCAACATGCAATGCCCATAGAATTCAGCGGAAAGTGGGGAACAGAGTGTCTTAACACCTTGCTATAAGCGAAATATAACGTGAAGATAAAAAAAATAAAAGAAAATATTATAAATCCACGATATTCAGTCAAACCCTATCCAATATCGAGTGCAAGTGTTCGTGAGGCGATGCATGCCCATCGAGCACGCGCTACCTCCGCGCGGCTGTAGTGTAGTGGGGCACTCTGGGTCACTGGGGCACGTGGCGTCCTTGCTATTTGTTTTTTTTAGACCTAGTCTTCTATGCAAATTTATTGAACTTTTTAGTATGCTCGCTTAATAGATGATTTAGTTTTTTTTTTTTATTATATATGGAATCGTGAATATTAAATTTAACCTGTGTACGTAATGCAGTTTTAAATATTTCAATGCGTTTTAATATTTTATTACAATATTACATTAAATAAATCATGTGGCCAATCCAAATATCGGAACTCTTTTAGCGATTAAATACCTAGAGATGATTATATTTAGTTCTAAGCCCAGTTTAAGTTAATAAACAATTATATATAAAAGTTTTAATGTGTATAAAGTAAAAAAATAATGTAATAGGTATTAAAAAATAAAAAAGACATTAATTATTTTGTAAAATTTATTAGTGATCTCGATAGTAATAAAATACTTGCTCTACTCTCAACGCGCTACATGTGCCGCCGCGGATAAGGCACCGTGCTAACATTACCTTATTTAGTTTAGTAATAGTATAGCTAAATTAAATATACGCTTAATTATATGAAACTTATATTTAATTACAATTATAAGGAGAGCAATTCAGATCTTTTTCTACATACATTTTTCTACAAGATTTGAATTTCCAAAACTCATAAACAAAACTCAAATTGTAGGTATATATAAATAATATAAAAATATATAAGAAAAAGGAAAGTGTCAAGAGCTTGAGCCCCCGATACCTTCAAAATAACATGCAAGATTTTCATTCATATTCATAGTATACCATTTATAAGATATATTTAATTTAGCTATATTTATATATGTATGTGCATATTTCCTGTGACACTTCGTTTTCATGCAATAGTACACATACGTAGACTAGTTTAGCCAAAAATATAAATTAATTTATCCATGCAACTGTGTGAGAATGGAATTGATCTTACAATTTTTGCTTAGAGTTAGATACATGTCACCTGTGCCATAATGGCGTCTATCTATCTATATAGTGTATGTCATTTCTACTGATGTGATTTAATTTTTCTATATTATCGTATAACATATAATAGTATAAACAACAGTATAAAAAAGTACAAAAAATCTGTTATTGATTTAGTCTGTATCTATTTTGCACAAAACTTAGCCAAAGGAAAGTAAATCTACATACATTTTAAATTGCAACTATAAGTACTCCATATAAAACCCCGCCTAAAAATATTTACTTTGCACAAGCCTGAACCAGCTACCATACAATGCAATGCACATAAGGAATATAATATTATATTTCATTTAAATTTGTTCTACAAATATAAGTGTCACAGGATTTTTTACTATATTCGTATTTCTTACTATAATCAAAGTCTTAAGGCTACTTACACACTTGTCACGTTTAAATATGAAATAACGAAAAAAAATACATGTTAGGACAATTTTCTAATGATTGTTATTTTTTGTTAATATTTTATTATAATATAAAATAAAATAATTTTAAGGAGAAATAAATAGAAATGTTGTCCACCAAATTCGTTTGTCAACAAATTTGATATCCAGGTGTGACATTGATATACATTGAAATAAATAACTGTAGATTTAAAAAAAACATATTATCCTAACATGTGCCTAGGGGTTTAACACAAGACTTGTACAATTTGGACGGAAAATAAAAAGCTCAAATCACTTTCAGCTACATATATATTCAATTCAGTTACAGTTAAGATGCTCCGGAATTTGGTGGTAAGTGTGAAACGGAAGTGTATTAATGGAAACACTTTCTTAACAATAGGTTCCCAGGTTCCTTATACCTACCCTGATATGTGCGGACCAGCACTTAGCTTAAAAAATATTAATTTCTGAATGCTGCTTGCGAGTGACCGGGTTTTTAAATGCTTAGGCGCTAATCCAAATGAAGGTTTAGATTTTCTAATTTTATAGTGTAAAAAGTAAAAAATCAAAGACTAGATATACAGAGTACTAAATTACAGAACGAAACTCCATTTAATTCATTTCATTTTTTTTTTTCTATATATATGTAGCTGATAAAAAAAACTAATTTCATATAAAATAAGGAGATTCCAATAATTATCAAATACATAAGCTAAAGATAACTTACATCTAATTTGTATCTTTTGCTATATATATTATATTATATAATGGATAATTTTCGTTATAATTATTTATTGTACAGGAAGGCTTGGAATAAGTGATTTTGGACTGTTTATATTGCGTTCTAGTGTTAGCTCAAAGCTTTTTTATACTAGGCGTTATGTATATTATTTAAAGTATAAAATTATGAAATTGTTTTCATAAACAAATATATATTTATGGAAACAATTTGGGGTGAAAATTATTATCGCAAATGTTTTTTTTAAGAAAAATATTTTTAATAACTATGATATTACATTGTCTTCAATTTAATGATTTTGATTTGGTACAAATAATATAAAATACAAATGAACACAAAGTACACAAATATACATATAAAAAACTAATTATAAAAAAGATTACAAATTTTATAAAAATATGTTTACATCTCGATCGTTGACAATGTGCTTCAATCGTGCGTCTATTTCCTTAAATTTAAATTTATATCAAATTTATATTACTTATTTGCGTAAAACTAAACAATCTAGTGTTTGTAAGCTATTAGATAATAGTAAAGTAGGGTTGCCAGATATATTTATTTTTCCTTACAAGTGGTTTCCTTTTCCTAAATACTTCATTCCCCGAACCGATAACCGCCGCGTCTATGGCTTAAATATTTACTTTTAAACTTTTAAATACCTAGCAACACTGTAAGATATTCTATATATAGAAGAAATAGTTTATAAAAGTAGCCAAATGGCACTTAATGGGAGAAATAGTTTGGAAAAATGTCAAAGATTATAAAAAGTGTCAAATTCATTTCTTAAATTAAAATACTTTTAAAGTAAAATTGTGTAAATAAAAAAAAAT
>DWNA01002469.1:0-11687 GCA_018249835.1 Heliconius besckei
CTAAACGTAATAATATCCTCATATTTTTCATTCCGCAATTTCCATAAGCAATTATAATAATAATGAATGAATGTAAATAACATTAGAATACATAGATTTTCAGGAATATTTAATGAAGTGGGTGAGAGCCGCAGCGCGGGCGGCGGTCCCCCGGGGACACATTGGCCGACAAGGAAGCTAAATTCAATTAAGCCCGTTAATTCAATCCGGTCTGTATTCTGCACCTCCGTCCTTACAGGCAACCCGGTGATTGGACGATGCTTCTAATGATTACTAGTTTTAGTAATCGAACTTGATATCATAACGTGTTATCCTTATGCTGTCGTAGGATAAGGATATGCTGTCGTCGGAAGAATTAAGCTTCACAATATAAGATGAGGAGAGATTATATAAGTAACCATTAAATTTAAAAAAAAAGATAAATTGTCTAACGATGCAAGATGTAGTTTTAATTGGGATTTGAAGGACTTTGTGGAAGGGCTTTTCTGGATAGTTTTAGGGAGTTGGTTTCAAAGGGATGCGGCGTATACAGAGTAGGATTTCTGAAGGAATTTGGTGTTGCTCTTAGGTACGTTAAGTGTCGGTATGACACCAGACCTCCTTGAGCGTATAGGGATAGGAAGAACGTCAAAGCTTATAATAATCATTTGGCAAGAGAGAAGGCTATGAAATATGTTAAAGTGTTATCCTACACTTAGGAAAGAAAAATAATTTTAGAAAAAATTTAAATAACAAATTTAAAAATATCCCTACAAAGATGCTAGCTACAAAAATAAGTTGTACAAGCATATAAGAATTTCGACGTAGCCCGATGAGAACGTATGGCTTAGTGAGCCAGAGCTCTTGAACGGTTTCCAAGAGTCACGAGTTCAAATCCCGCTACGTTATTTTTTTTATGTTTTACCTAAAAGTAGTTGATTTAAATTTTACTAACCTCATAACATTCACAATAATTTTTAAGGCAACCACTTCTTTTACAGTTACAGCCTTTGTTATGTCTTCTTATATCGGGACCACCAATTTTTGATTTACCAATTTTTGGCCTAAAATATGTTAAAAAAAAATTAAATGTTAACATCAAAACAAAAAAGGAAAATACAGAAATGTTTATTTTAATTCTATTTTTTTTTATTTAGGACCAAAAAAAATCTTGCATAAGACATAGGGAAGGAGAAATTGCTCAGAAACCGGAATTTGTCATATTTTTTTTCTATCTTCATGCTGTATCCCTATACATAAAATCCTGCCAAATGAAAATAATTTTATCAACTGAGTTAGAATCGAACCTACAACCGTCACGTTACTTATACGCTGTACCACTGAGCCACGACGCTACAACTTTAATTAGATTCCAACGTAACTAAAGCATGTGTATGTAAGTACACATTATCATATATTTACCTGAAAGCATTAGGATTCCTCTCGAGACACCCTCGAATCGCCTTTTGTCTCAACTCTTCGTTTTCCAAGTTATTGTGGCAGTTATTGCAATTACACCGATTGCAAAACTCTCCGTTTGCAAAACAATCGCAGTACAACTTGAGGCACTGTGACTTTGTACAGTTGCAGGCCTTACGGGGCCTCAGCCCGAGATCCGATGTACCCATATCTAATTGAATTTTTTTTTTTTAAAATTAATATACCTATACATACATCAATTTAAAGAATATATTGAAAATTAAAATTTTTTATAAGATGAACAGTCCTATGATCAATTTTAGTTAGTATTTGCAAAAAAATACAGCAAATTAATAAAGATTACAAAAGACAAAAGATTACAAAAGAATCTCACATATCCGGCAGTATTGAAGGCCAGTGTGTTGAATTATTAGATTATTCGATTTGTTTTGTATATAGGATATTTCCGTCCGTTCCCCACTTTCCGCCGATTTTTTTTAGCATTGGGAAGAAATGAAGATATTAAATATTTTATTCTCCAGAACTAGACAGAACTCTCAACCGTCGCGTTTACAGCCGCACGCTTGCTTCCCTGAGGCATGACGTCCTCACGAGTGCCTTAAGGGTGTGCAAATTGTAGGTCGATGTTTGATAACCTTTTTTCGCATGTTCCTAAGAAATCTATTTGAATGATGCCAGATTAGTGACATTGTACTGTAATAGTCTAAAACATAAATTGTACTATTTTAATATATATTTTTTTATTAATTCTCATACCAGATTCTGAAGGAGCTGGCGTACTCGGCGAAGGGTAAGTATTCAGTATATCGTTTTCCAGGTTCAAGTTCAAACCATGTGAATCATCCTAAAATAAAATAAAAACATGGTAATATAAACAGGGAAACCTACTTTATGACAATACAATTCAAACTATTTCTAGTACTTGTTTCCTTCATTCTTTAAATTAAGTTAATCTAAATTACAAAAATATTACGCATAAATAAGGAAGCAATAAGATATGAAATCATTGTATATCATAGATAATAGCTGCAATTTTGTAATAAATTTGCATATTCACTTAGTAATTTTGATAATTAAATCTTTAAATATTTCATTAATGATGGAGTAGTGAGACAGCATCTTGATAGCACAAAATGCAGTGTTGAGTTCTGCCACTCAACACTCAATGCCTCGAATTTAGTCAGAATGGGGAGGACAGACTGTCATATAAAATTAGGTTTTCTCTGCATGGGGCTAAAAAATTTTATTAAGTTTCACTTACTGTTTTATTGTGTGCATCTGATACAGAAGAATTATCAAAGTTAGAAGGAATAACAATAAGTGAGTGGTCATCGGACCTGTAGCTAGATTCATGATTTTCCACTCCATCTATACTGGTCTCTGATGCTGTACTCTAAAATATATTGAATTAAATAAACAAATTCAATAAATAACCAATCTGAATGTTAACAATGGGATAACAACGATAAAACTATTTTTTTTCTCCGCTTTACGCTGTATCACGCATGTAGGGTAAGCAGAGAGAGGTAATATTCTGGTGTCGTGGCAAAAAATAATAATATTAAATTTTCTATTTCCTCAAGTGAGAGTCGATCCCACAAACACACGGTTATATCTCTGCCACAACTGTCCTAACAATGAAATATCAACGACAAAACTTTGTTTAAATAATCATAATCGCATTTTCATTCAATCGGATTTTAATGTGGCTTTCATTAATGGACAAAGTGATTCAAAAGGATGGTGCCTATTATAATAGAACAAAAGCCGAAAATGTCAAATTGTATTAGGTATATCATTTATGTGTGTCGAAATCGCAACAAGCCTAATAATCTATATATATATAAAAGGACTTGTCCTCACTGACTGAGGTAAGACGCACGCACAGCCGTAACCGCTGTGCGTAGAAACTTGAAATTTATACAGGTATTTAATTTTGTAATCTGGACATCCACTAAGAAGGGATTTTGAAAAATTTTAACTCTAAAGGGATGAAATAGGGGTTGCAAGTTTGTATGGATTTTTTTTTTAATCGGCACCAATTTTTATAAAATTTTAAATTCAGACTCAAAAAAATATTTAATTAAATATGTGTTTCATAGTTTATTAGAATTCATCTCTAAGGGTGCAAATAAGCACGCGAAGCTGCGCGCGTCCGCTAGTATATAATAAAATTCTTCTTAATTTTTTACAAAATTTTAAATGAATTTCTTAAAAAAAATATTCTAAAAAATTATTTTAATCACATGGTTTTTAAGCGCTACATTTCGAACACATCGTTAACGATAGTTTAATATAATATCTCCCCAAGGACCATGGACCACGAAGTCAGTCAGTGTTCGTTGAGTTCTGCCGATCAACACGCAATGCCTCAAGATTTCGGCGGAAAGTGGGCAACAGAGTGTTTAAGATACTAGATTCCCTCTGCCTACCCTATTGTGTACGAGATAAGTATTAAATACTAACACGTTAAGAAGTAAATACTAACACATACAAAGCACACTAACCTGCTCAGTCTTATACTCTAACTCCTCATTGCCACTGCCTTCATTGACAGTCTTCTCTATGAGAGCTCGCAAGGCGGTTTTAGAATCGACCTCCTCCTCGCTCATGTCGCCCTGCGACTCGTCCTCCGCCGCGTCTGTGCCCGGCGAGAGTGGCGCTAGCAGGCTTTGTGACGAACGGGATGCCTGGAAATTGAATATACAGTGCGAGTTATACATGTATTTGTATCAAAAAGCTAAAGCCATCAAAGCGGAGGTTAGTCATTAAATCTGGAGGAACATATTATATAGATTAAATAGTGTAATACTAACTGTTAGAGCCTGCGACGTTTTCGTTATCACAGGCGCTATCCGCATCAACTTTTGTGCGGATTTAGGAGCTGACCCTAGAAACGAACAAAAAAATTATGCAACTTATATGATTATACTAAGTTACTGATAATGGTAATAAACTTGAGCAAATATTTTATATATAGATATTTCACAACAAAACAGAATCTTATTTCATACCTTGATTTGCTAGAATTAGTGATGGCGGCTGACTGAGAAGTTTCTCTGCTGTCATTGGGATCAGGTTTCCTGCAGCCGATTAAAATAATTCATTAAATAAATTTGGCGATTTAATTTAAACTTACGAAATAAATTTGATAGAACTTATAATAATACAATGTGTGTCAAATATATATATATATATATATACTACTACTTACTAGAAATCATTTATAATATATATATATATATAATTCAAGCACAATGTGTAATTCAAGCACAAGCACAAGCACAATGTGTAAATCATTTATAATATATATATATATATATATATATATAATTCAAGCACAATGAGTAATTCAAGCACAGGACTTGAAATATAAAATAATAAATATAAAATAATCAATAAAAATATACTCTGTATCATGGTCGACTCCACTGAAAATTACAAAAAAGTAATCGACCTAAAATCAAAGACACTGATCGGCCATACCTTCTCAAGAAGGTATGGACAGGACATGACATCCAACTGTGTTTACCTTTTCGGCTATCGCCAGAAAAATAGTACGCATAATTCAGCCCTTGAATTCCAAGGCTCAAGGAACTGAAATAGTCCATCACATTTCTGGTCCATCACATTTCAACACAACAATTTTCCAAATCAAAAATGATTCATTTTCAATTTTTTTTTTATAATGATTCATAAGTCTGGTTAGCCTACACATAAAACTGCGGCATTACGTCCTACCAACTTGACTCCTATGTGTGAGTTATTCATTTCCCAACTCTATTAACAATGTCTCTAGCTTCATGCTGTATCGCGCATAGCAGGGTAGGCAGAGGGAGCCTAGTGTTAAGATACTCAGCTCCCTACTTTCTGCCGAATTCTGGAGGCAATGTGTGTAGCGTGGCGGTAATCAATGCTGAGCTTCTCGCCTCGACTCCAGAGCAAAGAAACAAATATATTATAAAGTTTGTAGAGTGTTAAAGACATTTCGGCGAAAAGAGAGGAACTGAGTATCTTAACACTACCTTCTCCAACTACCCTACTCATATGCTGGATAATACGTGTGAAGCAGAAAAAAAAACCACTTTTGTAGTGAAAATATTTAAAATCACCTTTGTTGTCAAACATGAAAGTTTTAGACGGCACAGCTACTAATGGTTTGGCTACAGGTTTCACTGTCGTCGAGTTTGTTACCACACGAATATATTGCACCTGGAACAAACAAGGAGAAGTTAGAATATAATAGGTATATACACTTTCTTACACAATAAACCTTTTTATAAAGATTCCAATTATTGTTTTTCATATTAATAAATGTATTGACTCTATATTTTGAACATATATGAGCTATATAACAATAAGTTAATGTATGTTGATGTTTCTAAAATTAGAATAATGTTATAATATTTACTTACGCCTTTCCCTGGAACATTTATCTCGTGAACCTGGAATATAGAAGTTTACAAATTAAAATACATATAGATAGATATATATATATACATTTTTTTACTTCAGGCTGTATCTTATGTATAGAAGGGAGGAATTTAGTATTACATTCCTCGCCACTTCTCACGCAATCCAGACAAACTGTGTTGAGGGGGCTTGTTACCACAGCGAGAAAATTTAAATAACCTATAAAACCCTGTGATGTGTATCATGAATGCTTACAATTAAAAAATAAATAGAAAATAATATGAAAACAGGTATAAATAAATTAAATATGAATCATCATAAATTAAAATTAATATAAGAGAACCAACTTGTGATTTTTGCGGTGCAGGAACCTTCAGGATAACATTCTGTGAACTATTTGCAGGGATGACAATTTTCTGTTTTACTCCACTGCCAACTGCACCTATATAATTATAATAAAATAACATATTACTTCTCATAGTATAAAACAAAATCAGTTTTCAATTATGTAAAGAATCTTTACTAAAGACCATCTAAGATTTATAAAAAAATATATTTTTGGCAAGATGGCTTCGACTGCAAACTCTCTGTTACACTGGTCCATTTATAATACTTAAAAAAAAAACAGTTTATAAATAAAATTCTTAAGTTTCTTAGGAATAAAAGTTATTGTTGTCTCAATTTAATTATTTAATAAGAAAAAATCCAACTAACTTAAAGGTGGAGCAGGCATTAATTTGGGTGATTTTATTGGTATGATTTCTTGCTTTTTTGCTAACTTTAACCCTGGTTTTGATGATGTTGGAACTAGAATCTGAATAAAATTATACATACATTTAGGTTGACTGAAGAAGTTAATATCTGTACAAAAAAAGGCATTAAAGAAATCTTTCACAGATAAATAGTATATAACATTATTTTATCTTTTCGTCTGACTGAAAATGCGACATTGTGAATTCGATTTTCACCTAGGAGTGTGAATTATTTTCATATAGCTAGCTAGCTTTGGTAACAAAACAAGGTACGGCGTTAAGTTACGTCACTCTCACTCCAATCCGGGAATTAGGCGCAAAGTGGGGAACACAGTGTCCGACGTTAGATTCCCTATTACTAGCATGTTATTAAAGGCCTGAATTTTAAAAATTTCGCGAAATTCAAAATACCACCTTATTAGTAAGTGAAATTGGTATCGCTTTCTGTTGCATGGCGACGAGACGTCCGCCTTTGCCCACAAGTTTCGTTATAACGGTGGGTTGCTGGGCACCTGTCACTTGAGACTGACCTTTACAAAAAAAATGTAAATAATAAAGAAAAATTTCGAGTTAAAAATGAATTATTGTAATTTAATAACATTGTATTCATACATATGGGTTCTATTTTGAAAATCGAATCTTAACAAAGCCTATGCAAGGTAAAGAAACATATAACATTAAACAAGTCCATATTACATAAATGTTAATTAAAAAAAACATAATTTTCTCTTACGAAATAACCAACTTTATAATGTTCAATGAATGTTAATGCAAAATAATTGTACCTTGTACAGTAATGAATTTTGTCATTACTGGCTTTGTCTGTGATCCACTCGCGCTTTTTGTAGCAATTACCTGAGCCTGAAATAAATTACACAAAATTTAATACATAGTTCATTTTATGGCTAGTTAATAATATTTTTTTATCTATGTTGATTATACCTATACAAATTTTAATTATGCCATGCCATGCCATATAGGCAACCTCTTTCATTATAAATTAAATTAAGAGACTAGTGTTTACGTCAATAAAATCCCAGTCTCACTGCATGACTTGCAGGCTTGAAACTAAATATAATTTGTTTAAAAATAAAACAGCAAAAACTTACATGATCAGTATCAGCTCTAATGTACTGCACATCAGACATTGAACCAGATGCGGGCACTAGTTTTATTTTTGAAGAACCAGAAGAAGGCACCATTATAAATTGTTTTCCTATATGCGCTGCAAATATTTTAAATATTAAATTAAATGTTTACTTCTTACTTATACTGTCCATATTTAGAAAAAATACTTAACTTTGCAATATCTTACAACATTTTAATGTAGTATTGGACTATTATCACCTTATTGAATTGTATCTAGTATCAATATTGTAAATTATTAAAATATCTTTTTAATAATTTACAAGATTGATACTAGGTGTTTAGTAGTATGTTGCATTTAGTTGTTACAAAAATAAATTTAAATTATTCCTATCATATTAATAAAAGTTAATTCAACAACATACCTACAACATTACTTCCCTTAGAATTACTTTGACTACTTGGTATTGGCACTTTTTGAGTCAAACCCTTATTAGTTACGAAAGTAACAGGTTTTGGAGCTATCGCAGGTTGTTTAGATGTATAGGACTTGGCAACAAGTTTTGGAGGCTTTGGAGCAATAGCTACTTGGCGCGGTGCAGTCAGTTGTAATGCAGTTTCATTCTTTCTGTTTGTGCGCATTGGTGACATAGCCTGAAATTTATATTTATATGATAATACCACAAAGCCTAGTCTTTAACGAGTGCATCCTACCAGTTATGACATATGGAGCCGAGACGTAGACACTGACAGTGCAACTGGTCCATCAGTTTTAAGTCGCTCAGCGTGCTTTGGAAAGGGCTATGCTTGGATTATCTCTGAAGGATTGAAATAAAAATGAAGTTATCGAATAGAGAACTTATATATGGACATAGCCCACAGGATTAGCAGGCTGAAATGGCAATGGGCTAGTCACATTTTCTGCAAAACCAATGACCGTTGGGGTAAACGCATTTTAGAGTGGAGACCACACCTCGGCAAGCATAATGTAGGACATCCTCTAGCTAGATGGGGTGACAATATTCGCAAAGTGGCTGGCAATGACTGGATACAAAGACCTGAAGATTGAGCTCAGTGGTGTGCCATTGGAGAGGCCTATGTCCAGCAGTGGACAAGGACAGGCTGATGATGATGATAAAATAAAAGTGCAATCATGTGATAAATTCCGAATTTACAGCTTATTTCAAAATAGGTTTATTATTTTTTGACTATAATTTAAAAAATTGAAGCCATTTCATTAACAAACCAAGAAGTACTTATCGAGATTATTTTCTTAAACAAAACAAAGTTTGTTTTATTAAATTAATATAGATAATGTTCTATAAAAGCTAATCATTGCATATATTACCAAAAAATTGCAATAAAATTTACCTTCACAGCAATGATTTTGTGTTGTATTGGTTCTTGTTTCATTGTGCTCAAAATTTGTGGTTGGAACTGTAGGTCTATCATTGTATCCTGACCTGATAAAAGCTGTTGTTGCTGCAAATAATTAGAGTTTATTATTTTATTAACGTAATATGAATTTTTAGCTTTATATTTCTCCACACATAGCAGGATAGGCAGAGAAAAAACCTTGTGTTAAAATTTAACTCTCAACTCAACATAACAATTTGTTTTAAAGTATTTTTTTTATATTTTTTCATCATAATGGCACACTGGGGTCTACATCTGACTGTAAATTTAATAATGAAGTTCAAATCAAGGAAATATTCTCTTTTTAGTATGACAAAGAATAGCATATAAGTTCCTCCATACAATATCTAAAGATCATGCAAAAAGCAGGGTATGGTACATCTTCAGACATTATATCGATAATACAGCAGAAAGCTCAATAAAAAATATTTTTATTATTCATACTTACATTTGATTCTACAGTGGTAGTTAAGGCAGTGGTTTGATCACTTTGCACTGAATACTCTTGGAGGGAAAATTGATCCCCCATAAAATCTGAAATGGATAATGATTAGTCAAATATTTAAAAATATTTTAGATTTAATTTATCAAAGCTGCCTGGTCGGCATTGTATGGGACACATGTGTGAAGCTAAGTATGATACAAAAGTATATAATTAGTTTCCTATATTAAATAATACTTATAATTATTCAAGTTAATTATATAGATAAATTTCGGAATTAAAGAGAAATGAGAAATTGGTAGAAAATAGGGAACAGAAGTGTCTTCATGGCAATGAAGTATCTTAACACTAGGTTCCCAAGTTTGTCTACCTTGATATGTGGCGGATGCAGTATGAAGCTAAAAAGAAAAGAAAAAATAATAATATATAAACAAAAATAAAAAATTACCTATAATTTCTTCACCGCCTGTATCCATGAGAATCGGTTGTTCTTCATTATGTTCAAATTCCATTTGTATACTTTCCTCATGACCAGAATACTCCAAAGCTATATCGTTTTGAGTAACTATAGCATCTTCCGAATGCCCAAAGTCCACCTTAGAGAAGCAAAAATGGTGAAATTACTTTAGATACAGAAAACAATTAAGTTTTACAAAGTTTATTACTTTCAGACATTAATATTCAATATAAATTTAAAATTTATATATATGATCATTTATAAATTAAGAATTCTACTTTACACTTTAGCTCACTGATACAATATATTTATGTGTTCAAAGCGCTCTATTTAACTAAAAAACTTCCTTTGAATACAAAATAATCATATACATAGACTAATGCAGGCATTTACCCCCATAGCGCTCTCTAAATTTAAAGAGTCGTCCAAGTTGTTATCCATCTTATTAACCTCTTGAGTTTGATTACAATTCAAATTTTGTAGGACTTTCTCGAAAATAGTTATGCGCAAAAAGCTTTCAAAAACAAAACATTTCTGAGTTCAAAAGAGGCCGCCATTTTAACTTGTCAAATAATCTCGGCCTCTCCCGCAAGTCGCCACGGTTAAAAACAAATTGTCACAAACAAAAATACAATTTTTTATAGAACAATAAACTCAAGAGTCGATACGGACTAGTAAACAAAGGTTGGAGTACTAGTATATGTTCCTTGTTGGAGTATGAAATATTTATATGCACTAAAAATAACGCAATTTAAAATTATTTTTGTAGTAAAACTGTTCAAATATAGCGAAATTTGTATGGCGCTTGTTTTAATTTTGTATAAATGTCAAAGATACCCAACATAACAATAATAAGGTCTATTGTCTATGACTGAAAAGTTACGTTCAAAATTAAAGATATCTATTTCATTAAATCATATAAATACCTAGTATTATGAAAGATACTGTAAATCTGATATTTAATCCAGATCCAATCGGATATTGAATCCAGAGGATGTCCTGACTAATATCTGTCCGATATTGGTTTGTGGGCATACGGGTACGCGACCCCGGATCCTCGAGCCGCCACTCTTACATCCTCATCCAGTCCGTAAGAATGGTGTCCTAACTCCCCCCTTTCCCTCCTTCTTTCCTTAGCTCCCTACTTTTACCTATCTTACCCCTTCTATTTTCCTCTCCCCTCGGTTTTTCCTCACAAAGGGGTTTTGGAGGTCAGACGGCAGTCGCTCCAAGTAAAAACCGCCAACCGCCACTTAAATGGACCGACAAAAGAATAGACTGGGTACGGCTAGGGCGTCGCCGCAAAACGACGCGCAGGTACATCGCCCTACACCTGCGACAAGTGGGCAAAGGCTACCGTGTCATATACGGGCACGGCTAAAGACGCTAGTACCCAGACGGAAACTCCGCTTTGCAACGTGGAATATTGGCTCTCTGACCGGACGATGCAGAGAACTCGCAGATGTACTCATGAGACGTCGGGTCCAGTGTGCCTTCCTCCAGGAAACACGCTGGAAGGGGAATAAGTCCCGTAACATCGGACAGGGTTACCGGCTTATATACACTGGGTCACCTTCGGGTAGAAACGGTGTAGCGGTAGTGCTTTCTGAGGAGCTTCAGAATGGGCTCCTTGAAGTTGACCGTCGCTCCGACCGCTTGATGCGAGTGAGGGTACTGATTGAGGGCGTCATCACAAACTTAA
>DWNA01002470.1:0-11684 GCA_018249835.1 Heliconius besckei
AGGAAGACGAAACGCGGCATTGAGATCGCAGCGTCACTCAGTCACAATGTTTAGAAAATCGAGCGGTACGTGGTAAAAGGAATGCCTTAACACTATGTATAATACACCGTAATGCTAAACTAGTAGCAAAATTTAAATACTAAATCACTAGTATTTAAAACAAAAAACAATTTATATTTACGAGTAGTTATGTTATATGTGAGATGTTAAAGAAGCTAATTGCAAAAATATTTTAACTTGCAAAAAGTCTGTAACTTGTGTACTTACTACAGTTTCACCAAGCATTTTTAAAAAGAGGCATTATTATACACACTTCCCTCACAACAATTCTAGGATGATCCACCACATGGATACATACAATACAAAGACTCCGCCGACGAGGTCTCGCGATAGGAGTAACCGTCAATAGTTCGCAGCAAAGGTTTCTAGGACACGCCCTGAGGGAGGTCTATGTCTTGTAACAAAAGGTAACTTTAAACTCACTTAGCCATTCCTCACGCTGCAATACTGCAATAACTTAACGTGGTTTTAACTACGTTCACTACAGTTCACTTCACTTTTATAATATGGAAGAACTTGTTAAGACAAATCATATTTAAGCTAAAGATCTTTCGTCTTTTATTAAATATATATTATATTAGACTTTTATATTATATTATACCTTAATATTATATGATACCATAAAGTCTTGGGCGAAATCTTCTACCAGTTAGATTCCGAACTCTAAAAGGAGAATTGGCAGACAAAAATGGAGATGGCGAGACGAGCTGGACCATTACAAGCCTGACTGGTGCTCAATAGCATGAAATAGACCAGAGTGGAAAAAATGGAGAGGCCTTTGCCCAACAATGGGACAGTACAGGCTAGCGAAAAAAAAAACATTTATTTTACTACCACATGAGTTAGGCCAGTCGAAACTCACACAAGTATACGTCGGTAAGCGGTGTTGAGTTCCACCACTGGACACGCAATGCTTCGAGAAGTCGGCGGGAAGTTTAGAACCGAAGTGTTAATGGGAACTGAGTATCTTAACGCTATATTCCCTGTTTCCCTGTGCCTACACTGTTTTATGTGCCGGATACAACGTGGAGTTTTTTTTTCAATATACTCGTATATTAAAAACATTTTTATTGCATCGCCATCGAGAGCGCTCTGAACGGTCTTACAGCTTGAATAATTACGTCCTCTATCGCCACTCTAGAGCGACACCAACCGCGACTCTCCACCGACTGCGACTCTCCACAGACCGCGGCTCTACAGCAACCGCGACCTTACACAAAACAGGACTCTACACCAACCAGGACTCTACAGCGACCGCTACTCTACACCAAACGGGACTCTACACCAAACGGGACTCTACACCAACCGGGATTCTACAGCGACCGCTACTCTACAGCGATCGCGACTCTCCACAGACCGCGACTCTACAGCGACCGCGACTCTACACCGACTGCGACTCTACCCCGACTGCGACTCTACACCAACCGCTACTCGTAGAGCGCACTCTAAGTGCTATTTATTGTCAATGTACTGATTTTATACTATATTGATGGGAGACATTCATGATATAGATAAGGTATATAGGTATTAAGTAAAAGATAGTATGCTTGCTTCGCTTATTCGCTCTCCCGCTCTGGAAGCCAGACCACGGCGTTAAGTTACATGCGGGGAAAATCCTGAAGCTGCTTTTTGGTGCCTGTTCTTTATGATTTGTTAACTCCTAACATAGAAGTACAAAATAATAAAATAAATTGTTACAAAGATAACATTGACAACAGAGCGAGCACTCGAGGTGGGTGAGGTGACATTTGTAGAGGTCGTCGAGCTAATTTTGATTGCTGTATTCAATATGCCGAAGAGCTCTAAGCAGAGACTCGACGCGCGCGCCCTGCACCCTGCACTTCACACGATTACATTTTAAAATTCGGCCAAACTTTGTTTTTATTGTGAATCTTTTCTTCATGACTGCAGTACTGTAAGAGTACGTACTCTAAGTCTTCATCCGTTAATTAGATAGTGATAAAAGTTTGACGAAAGCTCGTCGAATACAATTTTAATGTAAAAATTACTTTAAATTTAATGTAATGGATGACATGACCAATATTATGCCAAAAGACAAAAGTTAATAGGAGATTATTAACATTTTAGCTACTAAGACTTATCACAAACTGAAGAAGTGGCCATACCTTTAGACCAAGCCTCTTGTTTTGTAACAACGTCGATTACTAATATCGATTACTAATATTGGCTCTCTGGTTCGTCGCTGGCATCATCGCTCGCGTCGCATCCGTGCTGTATGAAAGTACATATTTAACTCGGTAATAAGATAGCTAATTGGCAGTGATTCAATCTGGACGCTCCGGGAGTCCTCCGGGAGTCGTACGTCAAAAGCGAATGCGATTAAAATGTCATAATAGCGCAAATTGATTCCATTTGTTGCCAAAATTGTGATGCAAATTAAATCCAGCCCCGAACAGATATATATACTCGTATATACGACGGTCGGGGTATCCCTCTGTCCCCCCGCCGCTCACGTTGCGTGAAGCGTGACGCAAAATATGCAATATCGAACAAAAAAATAATTTTAAATTATGTTGTTTTTTTATAATCTCTTATTGAATTTTTATGTCAGTAGTAGCTGACTCGGCGAATTTCATACCACCTAACAATTATTCTTTAATTTTAGTTTTTTTAATACTTATTCTGCTATTCCGGACACCGGGTCAGCTAGTAAGATAAAAAAAGAAAAAGAAAAAAGAAGTTAATGAGTCAACAATTACATTATGTCAAAAAATAAATATTATAAAATAAATTATTTTTTAACAAAAAGAAATACCGACTTCTAACAACGAACTAAAAAGTGAAAAATAATTATACAAAGATTTTATAATTTTGAAATCGCTGCCAAGTAAAACAAACAGGCTTAGTAATTAGATATTGTAGTAAAGGTGTTGGAGCATTAGCTTGACACGGATACACTTGGTTTGGTGAAAGTTTGGTTAGGTTTTGATTATGCGATCCGATCAAAATTGAGAACGTTTGTTCTTTTTTGTTTTTTTTTTGGTAAAAAAATAAATAGTTACAAGAAAAAAAAACATTGTTAAAATTGATGTCAGAAGTGAGATTCCTGATCGTTGCATTTCAAATTCAAATTCAAAATATTCTTTATTCAAATAGGCAATTATTATAAGCACTTTTGAATCGTCAATGAAGATATGAACAAAAAGCTACCACCGGTTCGGAAGGCAGTTCTGCTGAGAAGAGCCGGCAAGAAACTCAACAGCTGCTCTTTTCAAAATCAAAAGTACAATCTATTACATTAGCTGGCAGCTCGTTTTTAGTTCGTTGTTAGAAGTCGGTTTTTCTTTTTGTTAAAAATTAATTTATTTTACGAATTTAAGTGATGGGTAGATCTTAAAATGATGCTTCTTAAACAAGTGGTGATGGTGGTGGTAGTGGTTGTGGTTGTTCTATGTAAAACTTTATTTAATTAGGTATTATTTTTGTGCAAAGTTACATTTTGGTATATTGAAAGACCATACATAAAAAGTATTCGGGCGAATTGAGAATCTCCCTTTTTTGAAGTTGGTTGAAAATGAGGCCATCCTCTTTTTTGAGGTTGGTTGTAAAAAAATGCAACGATCAGGAATCTCACCTCTGACATCAATTTAAAAAGTTTTTGCTTGTAACTATTACGGCATAATAAATTTTTTACCAAAAAAATAAACTTTCTCAGTTTTCACCGGATCCCATAATCGGAACCTAACCAAACTTTCACCAAATTATCCTTGAAGTGTATCTTTTCAAATAAAAAAAGAATCATCAAAGTCGGTTGGCGCGACATTGAGTTATTCGTCTATTTGTCGCGCACATACCTAATGCAAATTTTAGACTTATGTGATTTTCTCATAAATACCATTGTCAGCCATGGACTAAAAAAATGTGACCACACGGGAAGCACTACCTTTCAAATAAAAAAATATCAAAATCGGTTCACCCAGACAAAAGTTAACAAACATTAAAATGCAGTCGAATTGATAACCTCCTTTTCTTACACAAGTCGGTTAAAAATGCTCGTTGCTCTTTTTCTTACTTCACCTTTAAATTATTTTAATTTTATTAAGCTAATATGTCATTGATATTTTTATATCCTAGTATAGCTATAATTAAAGAACAGTAAGGTAGCACAGACCCAGCAACTAGGCAGTTGCTTCACCATAATATCCGACGGAAGTATTTGTCTAATCTGTCGAGCGCTTCGCGTCCGGCGACCTCCCCTAACCTCCCCTCCAACCCGAGACCTCGCTTTAAGTAACTTCATTTACAATCTAATGCATTATAACTAGCCACATAAAACTTTGCTTTTGAAAAAACTCGCGCGAACTTGAAGCGACAGCTTGTCGTGCAATTACAATAGTCACTCTGCTAGAGCGGCGACGGCGTCGAGGGAGAGACCTCCACCTCCTGCACCTCACTGCTGAAGTATAGGCAACACCTTCGCAATTTAGGTTTTACTAAATATGGAAAATGTTATACTACTACTATACCATCAATTTGTATGTAATCAAAACTTATAGGACCAAATAAACGTAAAAATCACGAAAAGTGAAAATTTATAAATATTTTACTAAAAAAAATTATAAACTTATATTTGTTGTTCATGTCATACAAATGAGTGGGAATGCCCGCAAAAGTTTGTTGTTGAAGTTTTACAGGTTGAATTTCCCGTTGACCTAAATTCCTAAAATTCGAACGATTGTAGGGTAGGCAGACACCGAGTTCTGGAGGCATTACGTGCTGATTGGCGAAACTCAACGCCGCGCTTTGCCTGGTTGCCAGACTAAGGAAATGAAAATAGGAAATATTTAATTTCATCTAGTGGGTCGAACCCACCACCTACTACGTTTACGCTTGTTCTTCTGCGGCACGACCGGCGTTGATATTCATTTTTTGATGATTGGCTGGGAGTTAGTGCGCGGAAGAAGCAGGCCACGGAGCTCCAGTCCTTTCTATTGTTATGTCCAGTTATTTTTAAACAAAATGGGAAAAAATAAAAAATAGTAGATTATTTAAATTAAAATGTAACAAATAAATTAAACGTTCAGCAGAGAAATATAAAATATTTCTGGGAAACATCTCATCGTTTATACTGAAACAAAGGCCAATTGATGTTATTTGCGATTATTTGTTTGTTCACGAGAGTGTGGCGAGGAGCTGATGAGCTAACAACATACGCCCGAAATTGATTCCACATCGCTATTCTCGTTTGAACAGCCTTTATTTAGGCGCATACATTGATCCACTCGTAGGGGGACAACCACACACAAGCAGGAGACAGGAGAGCGGAGTGCCAAATGGCTAAATAACTGCACGCAGTCATTACTATGAGATTAACGCTGTATCCTGAATGTAGGGGGGAGATATAGAGTGCCTAGTGCTAGGGCACTCCGCTCCCCATTTTCCGATGAACTCTGAAGGCATTGCATGTCAAGTAGCGGAACTCTACTTTCCGCTTTCAGTCTCGACACCAGAGCGAAGAAATGAAAATATTCAATATTTAACTTATTCAAGTGGAAATCGAAGCCATAACCTTTCGCGCTTCACACGTCTGCGCTACTGGGCTCTCTACCATAAGTGATACACTTATGGTAGAGAGGTTCGTAATGTAATTACAAAATGTTGTTTGGGCAAAGTGACGTTCAAAGAGAGCAAAACAAAAGTCTTGTCGCGTTAGAGTTAATTATCAGTAATGCTTAAAACGAAGTTTACAAAATGACGATCACAACTCCATTACCGTAATAACAACCACCTCGCTTGTGTAAATCACAGCACAGGGTACCTACAGGGTACCTACGGAGTACCTTACCCGCCGCGGTCAGCTTTGAGGCAAGTTGCCGCAATCTTGCGAGAGTAAGACAGGGGCGCCGCCACCTGCCGCTGTATGTGTGTACGAGGGCCGGCGTGGCACAGTGGCAAAGTGTGTGATGCTTGTGGGCTCGATTTCTACTCGGGCGAATCAATTATTTAATATTTTTAATTACTCACTCTGATAACAAACCGTTGCCGCCGCGTTTACTTCCGCCACTCAACACGGAGTGTCTTAAAATTTAACGGAAACTTGTTCCGAGGACGCGTGAACCTTACTTAGCCTTACCTAACTCATTATCATGACGCATTTGGGATGGCGAATATTATTATAATTCCAGTTGTATTTTCCAAATAATAGATGCAATACTCCCCGCATTTTTCTTGCATAAAACAACACTTTGGCTGAAAATTGCAATATTCTGTCACTTCATGCGACGTATTTCTGGTAAAATAACGTCCATTCTGTTTCAACGACCACCTTTATCCGCGTGTATATGTACGCTGTACGTGACTCGCAGAACCGCCACGAGCTCCATCTCCGTCACGACCTACCTACGAATATTTATTTCAACTTTTTACATATAAGCAAAAAAATATTCATTATAAAAAGGTATTTTCGACATAACACCTGGTGTCTATAATTGCCCAATCCAGAGTACCACGAACAAAGATCGGTGTTTATTTATAACATTTATAAATTAACGTTTTTATATAAATGGATTATGCATTATAATTGACTCATTAATTACTATCGTAAATAATATTATAAGATGAACTCCTAAAAGAAGCCATTACAATATTTAGTAAAAAAGAAGCTTCCTAAAACGAATGTACGCGTGGTATTAGCGGCGCGGGATTACTGCGCGAGACTGTACTACAATGCACTTGTAGCTTACAATCACAACAGTACCCAGTGTGACAAGGAAAACACGCTTCTTTTATCAAGGTATGGGCAGTATTAGCGATAGAAATGTACCATCTGGATAAGTGACACTCCACTACTGTGCGGTTCAGTAGAAACTGCGGCAGTGTGTCCAGGTCACTGAGGTATACATACATTATACCAGGTTTTACCTGCCGCGTCGCCCACACAGAAATAACTTAGAGAACACACCGCAGAGGAATGGGAACTAAGAACTAAGCGGGAGAGACACCTTTGACCACAGGTACACTATCACATCATCGCAGGGTGACATCAGAACTAGAGAAATGGAACACACCCTATGTTACTCCACAGTTTTATAATAATAGTATAGATTTACCAATATAACACTATCTATATATATAAAAGGACTTGTCCTCACTGACTGAGGTAAGACGCACGCACAGCCGTAACCGCTATGCGTAGAAACGTGAAATTTGGACAGATGTTTACTTTTGTAATCTGGACATCCACTAAGAAAGGATTTTGTAAAATTTTAACCCTAAAGGGGTGAAATAAGGGTTGAAAGTTTGTATGTGAAAAATCTTTAAATCGCCACCGATTTTTATAAAATTTTAAATGTACACCCTTAAAAATATTTAATTGAACAGGTGTTTCAGGGTTTTCTAGAATTGACCCCTAAATAAGCAAGCGAGGCTGCGCGCGTCCGCTAGTAATCAATAAAATATTATGTACATAAAAATATTAAGCGAAAAAAATGTTTGGACTCCATGAACTATAAAATTTTTAATAGAACACGAATCTATCAAACAAAAATATAGAAATATTTTTGTTTGTTTCTCAACATCTTCTGAAGTAGGTAGAGGTCTATTTCATTTCCACACCTGATGTAAAATGTAAAGTTAGCATGTCACATTAACAAAAGTTACACACACTACGGGTTAGATGCGTGAAAACGTGAAAGCGTCCGCGTGCGGAATATTTTACATTGACATATAAAAGTTAAAGATCCGGAATATATGATAAGCAACAGCCAGCGCCCAGTAAGCTGGACTATAAGAAATAATTAAATGTAAAAAGCATTTTGTATCGATCCATATAAATAAATAAAATGGAAGCGTCCGTATGCGATTTCAAAATAACTGTTTCTCAAGTGTACCTACTAGTACAGGTATAATTTTATTTTATCAGCTTCACGCTGTATCCCGCACACAGAAGGGTAGGCAGAGGGAACCTACTGTTAAGAAACTCCGTTTCCTACTTTCCACCGATTTCTAGAGGTATTGCGTGTTGGGTGACGTTACTCAACGCCGCTCTTTGCCTCGACACCAGAGCGAAGAAATGAAAATATAAATGTAAATAAATATTTATTTCCTCGAGTGGGGATCGAACCCACAATCGTCGCGTTATAGTCATACCCTTGTACCGCTGCGCCACGACGGCGAAAACAGGTATAGTTATTTACACTAAAATAGCAACAAGCAATTATAAATTTCTTGTCTGTCCGTCTGTATTTCTGATTATCTGAGCTATTCCCCGGAACAGCTGGACCGATTCTTATGGGACTTTCACTGACAGATAGATTATGGACCAACACACAGGCTTTTTATTATGAAATCATGTGTGATCGATATTTACGGGTAGAAACCGCGTTTGTCGTGCGCATGTACTATCCAGAAGGATAGGGAGTCACTTTTTTTTCTATTAAATACGACATTTGTCAAATCCCAAAATATTTAAATTACGATTTTTTAAGTGTATAACAGTATAGATAACTATACTAAAATATCATCAACCAATACACTTAAAGACACTGCTCAAGCGGGCGAAGCCGCCGCACACCACGAATAGTTCACAGTGTTAAGTAACACAGGAGAATGAGTTTCGATCCCTTAAGATAAGAACCTGGAGGCGCCCCGTGCCCGCAATGTTAACCAGTTTTAAATTTCAACTAAATTGTTCTTTAAGTCTTTAACATAGTAGTAATGATATCTTCCAGTTGGCTTTGAGAATAATTCAAATTAAATGATGAAATTATAATAATCTCTATATATAATGTAACAGTAAAAATATTTTGTCTGTACATTTAGTATTTTTTACTGAAATGGATAGACACTTAAAAAGAATAATAGAAAGCAAAAATATATTTTTTTTTAAATTTCTGTCTGTATGTATGGTCACGCTAATCTCCGAAAGTACTGAACCGATTTACTTCAAACTTTCACTAATTGCTTTGTTTTAACTCAACTTAACATCTAAAGTTTGTTTCATCTAAATTGGTTTATTAAAAAAAGTTATCGGCATTCGAATGAACTGAAGACATGAGTTTGCCTGCAAATATATAGCAATTCATATCTATACTTATACTTATAATAAATCTGTATTTGTTTGTGATAAATCTGTATTTTTAACCGACTTTCAAAACAAGGAGGAGGTTCTCAATTAAATATTTTCGATTCGATATTCGATTAATTATATTAGATTCGATTTTGATATTGGATTATTCGATTCGATTTGGGTATTTTTTGTAATATGCAATCATTACAGTTATTTTACAAAGAATATTATAAATCCTTGCCCAAATCAATAATTTAATATTTAAGGCTGTTTCTGAACGAGTAAATTAAATTATTCATTGACATCAACACATTTGACTGTCAGTCAATTCTCTTTATTAAATGAATAATCATGTAGTTCATGCGGGTGAAACCGCGGGGGGACCGCTAGTAATAAAATAAAAGTTACTGAACGTTTTTATTATACTTACAAAATATCACAAAGATACTTTGTATTAGTTAATACATTAGGAAAAAAGACTTATTTGGTGACAATACATTACGAACTTAAATGAAATAAGTAAATAAAGCAAATAAATTATTCGGACTTATTTAACTGACTGCGCGCTGTGCACCGACACGCGTGGGTACAGCTGGACTATCGCAGCGCTTCTCTCTATCTACGAGCTATATACTGACTCTATCTACGAGCTCTACTTAGGACGCTCCAATTAGCATATTACTTTACTTTCATCTGCGTCGGGCTTCACGAACAAGATCTGCGTTCGTTTGGGAGTACTTGTTAACTTCTTTCACGTTACTTACATAACATCCTACATCTGTATCCTAATAAATTCGTACTTGTTCATAGCTTTCTATTGTATATACAGTTTTTAATAGAAATAAATAAATCTTAAATAATTATATTGATTATAAAACATAGTATGAATAACTAACCCGTGCAGTCCTGGCGAGGGCGGGCGCGGGGGCTGCGCGCGCGCTACTGGGCCCCGGCGTGCGGCAGCGCCGCGGCGGGCCCTCTGCGGACAGGGTGGGAGGTCAGTCGTCACGACAAGGTGGGCTGGGAGAGAATACTCTTTAGCGTTAAGCCCACCTTTTGTACGTTGTTTCTTGTAATTATGTATATATAAATAAATTAGGTTTACTTTGGAGCTGTGTATTATATTTAACGAATCAAACTTTTACCGGGTGTTTTTGTTTTGTTTTGTTTTTGGGCTGTGGGGGCTGTGTGGGCTGTTCGAAGAACACGTTTACGTAACAAAATACGTAAAGCATAATAGAGATAATTCGAATGCTTTAATTACAGCCTCAAACTTGATATAGATGATTAAATTTGCCCAAAAAATATTAGAAACTAATACAGTCAAGTATGTAAAAGTACAGAAATTAAAAATTAAAATGCTGTTTTTTAAACTATAACAAATTCCAAAATGCGAACAAAAAATTGTAAGTAGAAGTGACAGAATAACATATTTTGAAGTAACACAAGTGACAGTGAGTGAGGCAACGTCCGAGGAGCGTTGTGCGAAGTGTATTGTGATGTTCATCTTATCGTACGTATATATAAAATAAAATATTCTAAACCCCACGTTTTCCCCAACAAATAGTAATGTTGCATATTTACAGCAATATGACTGTAGGTATAACATGCAATATAAGTGTGGCAGTTACCGTGGGAGGCGCGCGCGGGTGGCGGCGGGTCGGGGGTGCGCGCGCGCGCTCGCTGGGCCCGCTCCGCCGGCAGCGCCAGCAGCTGCCGGTACAGCTCCAGCTCGTGGTAGAACTCCGGCGACGGCGCCGAGTCCGGCTCGCCCCCGGCACGGCCGGCACCGCCAGCACCGCCAGCACCGCCAGCGCCGCCCCCCACCTCCGCCGTGAGCCCGTTGAGCACGAGGCGGCGCGCCGCCATGGCACGCGCGCGCCCGCATCCGTGCTGGCCTCCCCGGCTACACTTCACTATGAGAAACCTACTCGCGGACTCTCCGGGAACACTGATGGGTTACCTATAGCATTTAGATTACCTGCGTTCTGACGAAAGGTAACACGGGAACAATAAATCAATGATAGAATATTTTTGTAAATTATATTGAACTCCACCGTAAAATAATATTGAAAGTCATGAAAATAAAGTTTTACGTAGAACTCGCGTCTTTAGGCGGAGCGGGTAGCGACGTCTAAAAGCTTCCGCGTCGAGCGCGCGACTGGCGCCTGTTGCTCGCGTGGCGGGCTGCACTACGCCAGCCCGCGCACTCGCTACTAGCGGCCCGCCCGCGGCTTCGCCCGCTTGAACTAAGTAGACACTTCATTTAGTCCCACTCAAAAACAGAATTGACTGACATATTCATTATAGAATGACGTCTGATATATTTGCTTATTAGTTTAATTTATAATCCTCTAATATGATTTTTTGACCACATTATTGAATTTACAATAAGAATTTTTGATTGTTTTGAATTATGAAAACAAACAATTCATGATTGAATATATGATTGAATATATGATTGATTGAATATATATATGACGGCGCGCTGCTATGTATTAGTTTTAATTATAATTTCGCAATTATTACGTTTGGATGTTAATTGTTTTATGTAATGGATTATATTAGAAGAATATTTAAAATGGAGCGGGTAACC
>DWNA01002471.1:0-11680 GCA_018249835.1 Heliconius besckei
AAAAAAAACTCTTATTATTATAATTGACAAGATGAATACGAACTCAAAAATCGATCGTTTCTTACCATTGTTTTGAATATCTATAAATCCAGGAGCAATAAGTAAATTATTACAATTTACCGTTACGTCTGCTTCGGCCTGTTCCACATAAAATATTTGCTCAGGGTTCATAATTTTGCCATTTCGTATCCAAAGATCTTCCTTTATTATTTTACTGTTACGAAGAATATAACAATTGTGAAATCTGGTCAAGCCTGATTTATTTTTCATTTTATTAAGATAATATACTGTAACTATAAATTGATAACAAACACGTCCAACGTATTGTAATTTTGAATCAGAACTGTGCACTGTGCAAGTGTGGATTGAAACTGCAAATTGTTTAACAAATGAAAGAGAGATGACTCGAATACTAATAGTAATAAGAATACATGAGCTTTGCTGTCAAAGTCAGACAGAAAATTATGAAATTTTATGTCAACGTCATTGTGACATTGTTTTGTACATTTTTTATTTTTTATAAGTAAATAAACACAGAATCTAAATTTTAAATTTTGATTTAAATAACGGCACGCTCGAAACGCCATAAATTAAGAACTGAACTGAACTGATTTAAATAACTTATAAAAAGACAGTAAAATATGGACACGGAACTTAATGTGTAAAGTTAATAGACATTTTAGCTTTTTAGCAAATATTTGCTAGAAATTAAAGGCCGGAGTATGAGGCCTTTTCATACAAAATGAGTGCATTCATGGGACTTTAACTATATAAAGCTTTAATAAATTTTAAGGACTGTGAGGTTGTTTAACAAACAGAAATGTAGTATAACATTTACTTATTAGTCTAGCCATAGAAAGCTCAAAGCCAAACAAATAAAATGAAAATTTAAATTTGTAAACTAGCAATTGTTGACATAGAAGTGATGGTTTGTAGGTACATAGGTAGGGTAGATTGGGTACGGTGGTAACAATTTTCCTTCGATTGTACACAGCAGAGATGTAGACAATGATCAAAGCCCTTGGGATGAATAAATAGTTATTTCAATATAAATTAAAATCAAAAGTTCAGGTGAAACAAGATTCATAAAAATGGCATTGTGGGCGATGACGTGGAGACGATGCTAATACGACGTGACTTTATATTTAACTAATTTATTATATATTTAATCAGGTTATTTATACGCTACAAAGCAGTAGCGGAAAATAATTTCACAATTGCATTTATAACGAATAAATTTAGGGCGCCGACATAGCGTGTTTACAAATGTTATTTTCCAATAATATTAATTATTATGCAATACTTCTACAGCATATTCATCAGATATCATCAGATAATATTAATTATTATGCAACACTTCTACAGCATATTCATCAGATATCATCAGATAAATATGTAATTTTTATGAATCTTTCTACTGTAGCGTAGTATCCGCGTCACGTGGCTTGAATGAACAAGGGCTGTTTCAATGAGACAACATCCAATCAAAATCTTATGGAATTTACTGATTAATATTTTTTATTAATGATATAATATCATCGAACATCAAGTATGTCGTTATTGCTGATGATAATTATTTTCAATTTTCACAAATTTAAAGTTGTATCCGTTATATAAATTATACTATAGTAGCTATATTTGCTAGCTAGAAAAAATTGCATCACAAACGTTAATTGATTAAATAAACTGACTAATTTGTCACCAAGTCATCAAGTGGCAGTAGGACGGCGTCTGTTTATACTCGCGATGGTTGTGTATTCGATTACCGCTCGGGGAATTAATTAATTTCATGTCCCTGCTCTAATAAGACAGTTCAGTCGTCCAACACACAATGTGTCTCAGTGTCCTTATAATATATATCCTGCTATATGTGGGTTAAAGATGATGAAGTGATGAAGATGATGAAGTTCATGAAGGTGAAAAGTAAATGTCACAATAAGCTTAGTTTGATAAGTAAAGATCTGTCGTGGTGCACTATTACGCAAACAGCAGGGTAGGCATCTGCCTACCACACTAGGTTCCACACTAGGTTCCATCTGGAACCAAGTGTTAAGACACTCACAGAGTGCCAGAACTTAACGCCGCGCTTTGCCTTGACATCAGAGCGAAGAAAAGAAAATATAAATTTATATTTTTTTTTATTTCCTTGAGTGCGGATCGAACCCACAACCAGTTGCCTTTACAGTCACACTTTGTGCCTCTACGCCACGACTGTTCATGCCATTTTATATTTATGTACAATGTTTGAAAGTAAAATATGTCCATTAGAATGAACATTTTATACTAAGACGGCATTTCCATGTTTCTAAGTTTGAAGTTAACTACACTGTACGAGATATTATATCCTGGCTTTACAATTCATACAACAAAAGTTTCATTCAAATTCGTCTACCTTAAGGTTTATGCTTGCAAATAGACTAACAATAATAATAATAAAAAAAAGATTTATATTTTCCTTAAATTCATATTTTAACTATTGTATTATAGTATACCAAACCAATTCTAAATTGCCTTTACTAGCTGAAAACAAAAATCTACATTGTCTAAAATATCTTTTTAATATATTTATATTATAATTAATTACGAATGGATTATTTAATGGATATATTCTAGAGTATAAACAGTCGCATTATTTCTATTAATAACGCGACATTTCTTTCAGTAGGACACATCAATTAACTATCGTAATAGTGTAATATAAAATGAGTTTAAAACTAAAACAAGTAGTATATCCTAATGGGTATTGGCCATCGGGGGATGAAAGCTTAGAAGTGTTGCGACTGCGCGGCCTGGAGGTAGGAGTGTAGCCTCTCGTAGCCTCGCGTAGCGGTGTCGTCACTCAGTCGGCGTCCCGCTGTGCTACGAGACCCGCGTCGCGCGTCACGGCCCCGCTTCGTAGTGCGCGTAATGTTTCTAACATCGCATGCCCAACGCCAGTAAACTGTGACTAAAGTGATTAATTCGAACATTTAAAGTGAACTTTGTTATGTAAATCATTAATATGTACAATGTTTCACGAGTCGCTGCACTTTCTGTAAAAGAAATTTTAGACTTAAGGGATACAAACTTTCGGTACGTCTGTAAATGTGTTTCCATAACTTTTTGCATGAACAACATATTTTTTTTCGTTTGAAAACTTCTGTGTTTTTACAACTTTTAAAGCTTCATGAACTGTTCTATTGATGTTGTGGAATTATTTTTAAAGAAATTGTGTTTAAATGAATCTTTAAAATAATGTAGGTGTATTTATTTATTGAATTTTAGCTTATATTTGTTTTATCTAAGATCAGCTTCACGCTGTCCCGCATATTGCAGGGCTGATAGAGAGAACCTATTGTTAAGACAGTCCGTTCTCCACTTTTAATTGATTGAAATGATAGTTACCAAAAAAATTTTCATGTAAAGACGAATTAACATAAAATGAAAAAGTAAAATACATCAAAGGAAATATAAAATGAAATCAATTATTCTTTTTTCTTGCCCTGAAGACAAAAATGTTTTGGTGCTTAAAAAGAAAGAAACCTTATAAAGATATCTGTAGTTTAAGGTTATATTCTCTATCTATTATCTATTAGTTGATAGAAGTCTAGGAAGGCTTGAAAAGCTGTAGGTCTTCTATTTACATGGGCCCAATTTTAATCATCTTCACTTCATGGCTATACTTCATATGTGTAAAAGTAAGTGTGGAACATAATTATAAAGATGAAGACAACAAAATGAAGGGGGACGTAATAACTTAACAACTTATTATAATTTCCTTGCTTCCGCCACTCAATAAGAAATGCCTTCAGATTTCGGTGAAAAGTGGGGAACGGTTGTGTGTTTATGGGAACGGATTGTCTCGATACTAGTTTACCAGGTTCCCTTTTGCCTATCCTGTTATTTGAAGGGTACAGTGTGAAGCTGAAAATCTTATTAATATGTAAGTACGTAATAATTTTCTTGTATACAAGTAGTTTATTCAGGTACGCATATAAATTATTAATAATAATTTATAATTATTCATATTTATTCATAATATACAGGATGATTCGTTGATAGATAGACAATCTGATACAAATGATAAAAGAGGTCATTTTCACCCCATGAAATTTTACCTCAGTTCTGATGCGAAGTTTCTTTAGAACAGTTGCTTCGGACATCAAGTAATTGATAGGCTTGAGCATTCAAAATGCAATATGGCGTAGAAAGTATTACTTTTACCATCTAAATAAACTTAGAGCTTTTTTCACTATATACATATTCTACAAGGTTAATTGCAAAAGTGCAATTAAAAATTTACTTTATATATCGAATAAGCAATAAGAAAAGTATGTGTGAAAATGTGTGATTGTGAAAATTTGTGAAAAAAAAGAAATGTGCAAAAAGTACTGTATTAATTTAGACGTACAGTACGTTACAGTAATATAGTTTATACATCAGAATAACACATTGTTACTCTACGTAAAGATTTTGTATAATTTGGCTGTAACATAACAATAAATTTAAGCGAGCGAAACCGCATTTGGGTCGCTAGTTTATAACGTGAATTGCTTTTTTCGTTTACTACATGTATACTTACTTACTTTAGTAAGTAAATGGATTTTTTAATAAAATAAAAATAGAGAGAGTTTCAGTAAAATTATAAATATTCCTTTGAATGAGATTGAAATTCACATTGTAATCTTATAACTATTACTATATCTACTGTAAAAGGTCTAAATACGTTGCTATTTTTATATCCAACATGTAGGATAAATTCTGGGCGCAACGCCTTTTGAGAGGCGGAGCTCAACGCCGCGCTTTACCTCGGCAGCAGAGCGAAAAAATTAAAATATTAATTATTTCATTTCCTCGAGTGCAAATCGAACTCACAGACTGTCACGCTCGCGTTCCTGCACAATTGTCCTCAATATCACGTATTAACGTAAATACGTTACAGATTTCATATCAATTAACATATTAACAGAAAATAATATTATTGTAACAATAATGTAAGGACAAAGAGCTAATTACGTGGAAAATGTTCATATCCCTTTGGATAAATGGTTTAATTATATATCATTGTTTGAGTTTACAAAAGACGTAAAACAGCAAAAAAGTGTCGACGGACGCAGGTCCTGACAGTGACTTATGCGCCGTCCGCCCTTTCACTGCCTCCTTGCCTTGCCTTAAAATGTTACTGAAATTTGTGTCCACTGAGGCTATTTAACTTTTGGGGTGCTGTGCTGCAAATGAAAACACGTTCAAGATCTTCCTGAAGCGTCCTCTTAAATGAAACGGGAAGTTGGTCATTTAACTCAGTTATAAATTTTAGAGATTAGAAAAAAAAATACATAAATTGTTTAATATTTGTGAAGTTTATAACGACAGAAGCAATTGAAATAACACACTCATATTTATTTTGTAGTTAAATTGATTACATCCTTTATGTATACCAGTAAAATGTTCCTAATCAAATTTAGTAGACTATTTCATTAAAATATGACATTAATGTTTATTTGATTTTGTGGACTAGTAGAACACGCTATAAACGCGACAGTTGTGGGTTTGATTGCCGTTCAGGGGGATAAAATATAAAATATTTTCATTTCTTTGCTCTATTAACAAGGCAAAGCGCGGCGTTGCGTTGGTTCCACCACTCAACACACAATGCCTCGAGAATTCGGCGGAAAATGGTGAACGTAGTGTCTTCACACCACGTTCCTTCTGTCTACCTTAAAAAAGTTATAAAATATATAGGTATAATTTTTTTAAAAGCACATAAGGAAAAGAAACAAATAGAATTCTAAAATATTAATGAGATAATAGAAAAAAAATACACTGTTTCAATATTGTACGACTTCTATATGTTTATTTTATATTTCCCCTCGAAAACAAAGAGTCTAATGAAAAACAATGGTTCGACGTACGAGCACGAGCATTGAGCAGGTACTCCATAAGCAAATACACTGCGAAGTGACGTAACATTTATCGCATCACATTTTCATAAAGCGCCCGTAGCTATCATTTATCAGGTGCCTGTGCCTGTACTCCGGGGAGGGTACATTTTACAAAATATTTATTTGCTGCGCTCGTACAGATTTACATTTGTACGACACGCATTAATCGTACATTTAATCCCAGGAGCTGGATTCACCTGTAGCAATATCTATCATTTTTTTGGTTCATAAAGGTGGATGGAACATCTAATTATGATGCTTGACATTATGTTGTACGCTTGAAAGTTATTCTTTTGAAATTTACTTTTGAAAATTAATTTTATTCATGAATATATAATATGTTTGTCTTATATGAAGCTAATTTTTTTTTAATAATATTTATGTAGGTATGAAAATAAAACTTGCTACTAGTGAATCTTAAGTTCTAGTAGGTTAGGTGAGTATTACTAGTTCACGAACCCTACTAAATAATGTTATTTATATTTTTTCTGCTTTTAATACATATCTTCTTTAGAAATTAAGTATTTGAATAAAAACTGAATTTGTGAATAGTTTAAAGTTTTTTTTTTCTTCTAAAGTCCAAATTTTTTCTTTTGCTATTTCAAAATTCCCATTTTTATTCGCAATATAGACCATTAATTAGATTAACTTGTGAAAACATCGTGCACGCTTTTGTCCCTAGAGAAAAATGTGTAAACCGGTAATGGAATTTAAAAAGGCTTTGGATATGGATAACGGGCCAGCACCGTGCGCCGAGCGGTCACTCGTATATGATATATGTGAATTTTTATACGTTTTTAACTATACGTTAAATAAATTCTGCTGAAAATGGCAAAATTATAGTCAGTCCTTTCTTTTACATATTTTTCAGCCCCATTGACATGATAAAATGACTACTTTAGGGCAGTAATAGACATGTTTGTGTGATGAAATATTTTGTTATAGTGTTAGAATAACTGTTTTATTTTGATGTTATATTTTGTTATTGTTTAATGTATTTTTAATAAATGGTTAAACGATGTAAAGTCCAATATAAATATTCTCTCATTCAATATTTTTAAATATCAGTAATATTTAAAAACGTAAAAAAGATATATACGTAAAAAAAATGTTACATAGTTATTCGTTCGATGACAACTAATTGAATTGAAAATGATTTAAAGAAAAATGTTTAACATATTCTTACTGTTGTGTGATAAATTTCATTTATTTATAATGTTATTTTTTCAGCTTTACGCTGTAGCAGTTTAGGCAGAGGGGTTTAGTGTTAAGGCACTCTGCTCCCCAATTTCCGGCGAATTCTGAATTCACAGCGTGTTGAGTGGCGAAGCTCAATTTTGCCTTGATACCAGACCAAATTTAAACATGAACAAATAAACTATAAAAATGGCTGTAACACGTGGATTAATGCTTTTAAGCTGTCGCCAATATTAATCTGTTAATGAGTACAATAAAATACTCGCCATAAATTTAATAGCAATTTAACTTGTCATACGCACAAAGCCTTCTGTGATGTATGTATGTATGTATAGGCGTTGACCATTGTAAATTAGTCTCGTGACTCCTGACACGTCGAAATATGTAATATACACATTTGTTTGGTCATTTGGTTAGATACCATTATTAAAGGTAAACGGTATTATTACCTAGTTGTATTTTTTTTATACTATGTTGTTTTAAAAAATAATGCCTTATATACTATTATTTATATTATTATTTTTTATATCCTCCATATAGGGTAGAAAGAGGGAACCTGGGAAACTAGTGTTAAGAAAGCTTTCACTGTGTAGAGGATAAAATTATAAGAGCAGCTTTTTCTATAAGTAAATATGGTATATTCAGGGTTGACAGAATATAAAAGAAAAATATGGATATAGGAGAAATGTATTGAGGGACCAAATCGAATTAAAATACAGTATAAAATGAAATGTTAATCAGAAGAGAGTTTTCGTTTCCGTTTAAAAATATTGAACGTTGAAATCCTTTTAGTAAGAGATGACAAGAAAAGAGCTATTATTAATATTCATATCCTTTTTATGTAGTTTATGAGTTAATGGAGAAGTATAAAATTTACTTTTTTAATATATAAATAGACTATTTATTTATGTACCTATAAGTTTTTTGTTCACAAAAATATATGGAAAAGTTGTTCACGTTAGGACCGAGCAATGAATGAAAATGACTAAGCCCGTAGTTTCTATCCATCTTTAATTATATTTAAGTTACTTTAATAATATAAACATAGTAATTTTTAAACCGTTTATGTCTGCGTTACTTCTGAAGTTTTCATAATTTTTATTTTTATTTATGGACATTTTTATCTTTAAAGAGATCTTTATTCAGATGAATTATAATTTCTCATTTAAACGAAACGACAAGTATTTTTACCGAGGCTCAGTGAATTTAGAAAGCACAAATATAATTAAATTTAGAAAGATTTATTATTTTCTTTCAGCTTCACGCTGCATCCCGCGTGTAGTAGAGCAGGGAGACGGAGCCTAGTGTTAAGACACTACTACTCATTTTTCGCAGAGTTCTAAATTCATTGTGTGTTGATTGGCGAAAATCCAAAAACATAATTTTCTAAATTCCAATAACATTTTATTTTACAAAAAAAATTCATAAGTTAGAAATTACAATCGATATTTCTCTATTATTTTCACATCTCTTATTCAATGGATTTCCACTTGAACGTTTTCTAAGCGAGCAAATATTGCCTTTCTGTCAAACAATAAGCTAATGGTATTTTCTTTGCACGAGTAAGTCAGCGAATAATGTGAGCTACGAACTAAATTTTTAGTTGTGAAAATTCATTTCTGGCGTTTGACATCTTTTATGTGCAGACGATCGAAATAAGTAAAATGAATTACATTATAACTTTTTAAAATTTTATACATATCTATAAGAAGATGAAACAAATTATTCTATTTGATTTTTTAAGGCCCGTATTTATAAATCACTCTAGTGTCTGAGATTAATCTTGAGAAGCCGTTTACATTCATAAAATATATATATCCATTATAAAAATATGAATTATAACGGGCCTATTTTATATGCGTGGTAATAAAATAAAAATAACAATATAAATCTAATTGCATCTTAATTGGCGGAACTCAACACCGTGCTTTGCCTCGACACCAGAGCGAACAAAAATAATATATAAATTTAAATAAATATTTCATTTCCTCGAATGGGGATCGAAACCGATCGAACTTGTACCCTTCACCACGACTCGCCCTAAAAATTATATTTATTTACTGTATTATATTCCGCAAATATTTAATTATAATTTCGCATTAAATTTAGAAGCTTAATAAAAGTTTTCTATGTTTATTCATGAATAGACAGGACAGTAATGAATACTGTCCACGTCTCTCAATTAGTTATTGTTAGTTATAAAAGCTAACAACTCTGCTTCTATTCTTAATAAAGTTGTAATAACGTTTTCTCGCTTTTCGCTGTTATTTTTAGTTAAAATTCATGGTGTACTGAGTGCTGACCAGACCATTATATATTACTGGCATTTTTTAAAATATAACTGACGTAAAATCATTTGATATACAGCATCGATTTTAGCCCAGCGTGAGACTGTAATCGCGATAGGTTATGGGTTCGATTCCCACTCCAAGAAAATAAAATATTTAATATTTTCATTTCCTCTCAGAATACTGAGCGCGATTTGAGTTTCACCACACAACAAGCAATGCCTCTAGAATTTAGCGAAAAGAGGGAAAACGAAGTATCTTAATGAAAACGGAGTGTGTTCACTAGGTTCCCAGGTTCCCCGTGTAGTTAACAATTAATCATCTGATTATATGCGGTTGGCTATTAAATTCATGAATACAAAATTCGTAAATTGAAAATAAGTATAAAATGTATGTCAATTAATTAGCAGTATCTTTCTTCTATTTTTATAATTCTGTACAAATATCTCAGTTTTAGTATAAGAGAAACAAATTGGCTTTCTCTACGACTGATATGAGAATTGAAATTGCAAATTAGGCAGCCAGTGTTTTCATCTCAACACAGTAGTTCCCTGTATGAAGTAAAAACTGGGCGACGTAAGTTCAGGAAGTCCGCCTTTCAGCCAGTACGTGCAGAGCTTTTATTTTGTACGAGGTATTGTTGTAAGAATACAGAGAGGGTGTCGCGAGGCCAGAATGCTAATCAAGCAAGAGGGGACGCTGGCCATCAGTAATTCGAGTCTGCGATATCTCTAGGGAATTATTTTAGCGTCTAGCTTAACGTTATTAGCTTCTTTGCTCGTTCAGACTCACTTTATTCTATTTAAGTTACTTGATGTCTTTTATGTGTTCTTATTGTGTTTTTAATATTTGAGATCGTCGTGGCGAAGGGGCACAAGGGTGTGAGTGTAACGCGATGGTTGTGGGTTCCCCCACTCGGGGGAATGAATTATTATTTATTAATATTTTCATTATCTATTTAATTAAAAACAAATCCAAATGCTTTAAGAATCATAGGTATTCAGGTATTCAAAATATAAATAACTGTAACATCCAACAGAAAATTTATTAGAAATATATAAACGCCATTTTAAAAGTAATTTTACACAAGTCATCCGATATAAAAGTGAGACATTAAATAAATTAAAAATCCTCCTCCATATACCATTTCAGTTTCATTCAAAGACGGCTTGACGCGTCTTTTCTATGTAGAATTTCCGCTTGGAAGATTTAAAATTCGTCGACGAGAACCGCGGTCTAATAAAATTAGGGAATGTTTTAAAAGCTTTTCTCTAGATGAATTATTATAGGAAGGTCGTCATGCGGAACGGTGGAACAAGCTCGGGAGGATTTGTTGGCGTAGCGTACATACACTGGTGCACGTAAACACCACTAAAGTTTACACTAACTTGTAACAATATAACTTCTATAACTAACTAATACACATATTGCTGGGAAAATATTAATCTAGTTATAGTATCGTAGGTTAGTGGGTGGGTTAGATATAGTTTGTATTTGACTGTTAAAACAACTAATAAACTTATGTGTATGTTTGTACTTTAGTCGGATATTAGCTTTAGTGATATTATTTATTATCTTCAATTATTTATTAAGTTAATAAAATTATTGCTTATACGTATCTCTATTGTTTTTTTTGTGTTCTTAAATATAATATATTAAATGAATGCTAAGTGGCGCAATGGCACAAGCGTGTAAACGTGATGGTTGTGGCTTCGATTCTCACTCGGGAAAATGAATTGTTTATTACTATTTTAATTTCATCAAATTTTTCAAGACATTACCAGTTGAGTGGCGGAATCAATGTCAGGCTTTGCCTTAGTGCCAGAGTAAAGAAGATGATAATATTAATTAGTAATAATTCATTCCTCCGAGTGGAGACCGAACTCACAACCGCCGCGTTACAGTTACACCCTTGTGGCCGTGCACCAAGACGGCCCCAATCTTGTAATTATATAAGATAAAAAAATGATAAAAACTCTTTATAATGTAAAATATTGGCAACAAATTTCAAATAAGTGGTACACTGTTGTATAGTAATTCACTTCCATATTTCCTGCTTTCATATGAATGAAGGCGAATCCGAGAAGGGTAAACTTTCTGAAACAAATGCAGCGCGGAGAGAGATTTCAAGAGTATGATATTATTTCAAACTAACTTAATAAAACGACTGCACGTAAAAGTATTTGGATAACATCTTCGGTATAAAGAAATTTCGTTATTATTTTAGAGTTTGGCTAGTAGTCGAGCTTTATATTTATCATGAGATTATTGAAT
>DWNA01002472.1:0-11677 GCA_018249835.1 Heliconius besckei
GGTTTCTAATCAATACAATCCACCATCACGGGTCAAGCTACCGCTCATATACCTGATAGGTTGGCTCTTGTTATATGTAATATGTTTTTTATATCAAGGCGTATTTACGATAGATAGATAGATAGAATAACTTAGATAGAAGAACTTATGATATATTTATAAACCAAAAAGATAATTTAATGAATAATTTTCCGTATCAACTAAATCCTATACGACGTAGGTTTTAAAATCCAAGGTTCTTTTTATATGTAAAATATGTTTATCCATTGTAATATGTTAATTATTAGTAACTGCGGACATTTATTAATGTAACCCAAAACGATGATTTTTCAATTTTTTGTCTGTATATCTGTGCGTGAGTGATAACGGAAATCTCAAACGGCTTAATCGATTTAAATGCAGTTTTCACTATTGGGTTTTAGGAAGCTTCACTTATAATTTTATTAAAATTGTTTCACAAATAAAAATACCATATAATGTCGCTAAATAGTCTGAAAGTGGAGAATGTAATAACTTCTTTCTACAACACTGCAGAAAATTCCTACAGATAAAAAGAAACAATCGTTTTTTTTTTTCTTTATAAAATTAAAGAACCATTTGCTCTTTAAAGTTCACTTTGTTTTAACTACGCTAGCACAGCCCAGTCTAATTTGCCCAACAGAGCGTTGTAGGCGAAAAAAAGCAAATTTTCAACGCAAATATGACATAGTCTAGTGAAAAACTTTATTAACTTTGAAGCAAGCGGGCGCTCAAATAAAAGTATTCAACTAGGGTTAAATAAAACGTTACATTAGACCAGTGAGTCTCAACCACTGTGCCTTACGTGTGTCGCGAACTTTTAACGTCTCAAATATAACCAATGTTTTTAAATAATGTATAAAATTAAATTTAAACGTCTAGCTATGATTTTAAAATAACTGTTTTTTCAAGTACACATAGGTAAATTAGAGATTAAGATTATTGTCTGTCTGTCTGTTTTTTTGTTTATCCAGGCTGATCTCCGGAACAGCTCAACCAATTTTTAATGTGACTTGCATTGAAATATATAGAAGGCTCTGGAGCAATTTATAGGCAAACCAAGCCAAAATAAGTCATACATACAAACCTACATATTAAATAAAAAATATTGCTATATTCTTTTACGTATGAAGTATATTATGATTTTTGTTCCAGCTTCAATTTTTTTACCGCAAGGCTGGCCAAGTTCAATAACCTGAAGTTAAGACACTTCGTTTTCTGCTTCCAGCACGCATTCTTTCAAATTCAACGACGCGTTTGGTTTTGCTCAAAGTAATATGTCTTAAAGAATGTTGTATTATATTTAAGTTAATCATTTTTAAATTCATCTTTTCCTTTATTAATTAAAAAAATGTAGATAAAAGCGTACCGTAACAAAAGAAAGGTTGAGAATCACTGCATTGGATGCTTGAAGTTAAACAACATCTGGGGCGTGTTAGACTGAAAGTGGATAACTCATATTGTGAAAGATAAATTAATTTCACTATAAACTGTTTTTCTTCATTTTATGTAGTATTTTACTGCCTTTTAGTCGAGAAGTTAGTGGATATCAAACGGTGGGTCGTATGTGCTTAGACCTACTTTAGAAATAAGAAGTATATTTGGTTGATTTTTTTTTGTTTTTATAGCTTTACTGTGACGGCTTCGCTTTTTCCCGCTATTCTGTGTATATTTTAAGTTAATAAGTTGAATCGACATCGACATACATTTCATACTTATTAATATTTCCTTTTACCACCCCAACCAAAAACTTTGCATATTTTAAAAGAAAACAAGACAACTAAATATGTACAATTTACATAGACCAAAATATAAATAACAAATAGTTTCGTGAGCAGCCCACAGCTTTCGCGAGGGAATAATTTAATATTCGCAATTTTCCAACCAACAACCAGAAGGAGATTCATAGTACATTCCAACTGTATTCATACAGTAAATATCATAGATATGAGATAGCAGACTCCGGTGCGCACTTTTCCCTACATTTTGAACATTTTACGAGTGTTTTGTGTAAGCTGCAAGCTCCACGCTCCTCGACAAGTATATTTTCAAGTCGTTCACGTTCAGCTTTGTTTCAGTTTCAAAGTTATATTAAATTTATTAATGAATATGTGAATTTGTTAATTTAATTTGCTTAGTAAGAATGAAAATTCGTATTTGCTACTTGCTTGGGATTCGTATTTGCTTGGGTAGTTAAACAGAATATGAAGAAAAAATGTATTATTTTTTGTATATGATAACACTGTTACTTTGAAAATTGGAAGGTATATTTTTTATGTCAAGCAAAGTTTATTGTCCGGAACATCTTGTGAACCTCGAAAAGAATATCTATCTATTCTATCTATTTTTTTTTAAAACACGTGACGATTGCCTTGATTCAAGTTTAAAAATTTGTTACATTTTTTAAATTTTCATTGTTAATAAATGAAAATTATCTCTAGAAAAAGAAAATAAGAAGAAAAATTGCCTTGAAAAATTGGTCTCGCAAAGCGATTGAATGGTAGCCAAGCCACAGTTTGGCAGCTACTATTTCAAATTGGACATTGATTAGAACTGATGGTTCTTCAAAACATGACTCACTTATTTATACATTTATATAGAATACTTGTTAAAGTTACTTTAAGTAACTAAGCACGTACAGTAGATGACATATATTTTGTTTATTAACACTTAAATTAATTTTAAATTAAGTTGGTTTTTTTAGCCCAATTTTCCTACACATTACGTGTTAAGGGGCGGAACTCAACGCTGCATTTGTTTCATTACGACAGGGCGGAAATGTAAATAATTTATTCTTCTGAATGGTAATCGTACCCACAATCCTCTCGTTTACAGTCAGAGTCTCTACCACTGGGTTACTTCGGTCTCATCCAGTTAGTGTTAATTAAAATATCGTTTTAACGACATACGATAATTAAGATTAAATAAAATTTATACATTTATATTTAAACAATATGATTTTTTTAGTTTTTTTTGACGTTACAACAAAATTTTAGCCAATACTTCCTAAGATTTAGATTTCCCTAACAAAACAAATAAAAGGTCCGATATCATGATGAATACCGCGGCCGGCTGGTGGACGTTGATTAATAGTATGACCCGTAAGCCACGGAGGGACCTGGGACCTGCAATGACCTTGCTCTCCCTTCAGGTACATTTAGCATCGAAGCTATATATTTTGATTTTACTCACTCATGGGCCTCATAGGACTTACTTGGTTAGACTTCATATACTTCTTGTACTAGAGTTGTTTCTAGAATAAGTATGGAGATTGCTCCACAATTGTTACGTTACCAGTCACAAATTGAATATTGAATTTAATTGAATAATGTAAGCTACTTTGAAAATACCAATTTTTGTTTGACTATAAACGCGACAATTGTGGTTAACAAGACAAATCACGGTATTGAGTTCCGTAACACGCAATATCAATCTTGACAATTGGGCGGAAAGTGGGGAACGGAGTGTCTTAACACTTAGATTCCCTCTATCTACACTGCTATTTTTTATTGATCTTTAATGTATTAATAATTATTAATAAAATTATTACTGCTACGAATAATATAAAAAAGATACACTTTATCTAGCAGGAAAGATATGCCGTTTTTCGCGTCAACAGCATATTGCGTGTTGGGTGACGGAACCTAACGCCATACTGTCTTTATACGAAGTATATAACATTTTCCCGTTATCTAATATAAATAATGTATATTTATTTCAATTTTCAATTTTAGGGGACCAAAAGCTGTTTCTTAAAAAAATATTTCTTATTGATGCAAAGCCCCTCTTCACCCACAGCAGTAATCGCTAAGGTTTTTTCAACATTAGGGCTTAACTCAATTTCGCTTGGTCCACCAAAAGGTAAAATTAACACTACCTACTCGTAAAACGGGAGGCGCATGGGATTACAGAGCTTTTGATTGCGGGCAGCTCGACTTTACCCCAATTAACATTTTGTATGTCTTCATTTGTTTTTGATCTTGATAAAAAATATTCTAAGCAGAATGCATTCCGAAATTTATATTGTAAGCTTTATCGAGCATTATATTGAATACGGTGTTCTCAATTTTCACGGAAAGGATAATTGAGGCCCCGAAATCTTCTATGTAGGGCGCATCCCATGAATTTTCCAGGGCAACCCCTCGCAGCTACCTCGTCTCTGTATCCCATTACAGTGCAAACAATTATTTACGGTTAAATTCAAAGGATCTGGAGGGGCTGAGCTCGGATGCAGCGACCTTGTCCTCGCTGGCCCACTTAACACCTTGTACATCCTCATTTGCCCTCCACACAATGGCCTGAGGATTTTTCAAGGGGCAGGGCGGCGACGCGCACCTGAAGGCGCAGGCGGGGCGCGGCGTGTGAGGGGGTGTCGGCGGGTGCCGGGGCGGGCGAGGCCAGTTCCGCGCCGAGCGCCGCTCGGGCCGGCCGTCGTCAGTATCACAGGCCGCATGACGACGGCGTGCTAGCGCAGCGGGCGCGGGTGTGGTATGCCCGCGCGTCGCCGCCATGGCCATGCTAACGGCCCTGGCGCTGCTCGCCCTGATCACCGGTGAGTTGCCACTTGCCGCGCAACAGGCTGGCTTCCCCGCCCCCGCGTTTTGTTTATCGTATCGTATTATCAATCGATTCATGATTGTGTTTTTTTTTGTGTAATGTGATGGATTTTTGGGTAAGATTGGAGATCGGCGGTCAGGTAAACTTAGGGATGGTGTATATGGGGCGAGAGAAGTATGAAATGATCGATTTTTATAAGCTTAGACGTCCATTTTTTTCTTACCATTGCGTTCTGTTAACCAATTTGTGGGAAAATTTCCATATAAAATTATTTAGTGTAGTTTAGTAGTGACCCATAAATATGACTTATAGAAGCTAAATCCTCTTTAGACACATAATTTCATTATAATCAATAAAAAAAATTGATCCAGAGCTGGACACACCTCTAAAACTTGGGATGCGTCCTTGAATGAAGGTTTATAATTATAACTCCCTTACCCTCTGATCATTAACAAAGAGATTTAATCAACATCGTAGGTCATTCTGTTGGAAACCATTTTGTTAACACATTTAATGATACATTGTAAGTTCTCTCTTCTTGCGCGTTAATTTGAAACATGAAATCTTGTTTAAGCTATGTAACGTTATCTCATTTTTATTTTCTCCGTCCTTTACTACTTTTTTACTGGCCATCGTTGCTTATGATTATGATGTAGACTTTACGACTCTACTAAGGCGTCTAATCGTTTATACTTTTGTTTGAAATTTTATATTTTGTAAAAGTAAAAATGTACCTATATAAAAATATAAAATTAGCTTATATTACTAGCTTAGTGTTTAGCTTCACCGTATACCCCACGCATGGTACAGTAGGTAGAGGGAACCTGGGAACATTAAAAGAAGGTTAATAGTACTTATACTCAAGTAATACGTATGTATGTACGTTTAATCTACATGATATTAAAAACTGTCGTTCGGAAAACGGAAAATGTAATTTTATAAGACACGTAGCTACCGAGTTTATAAAGCCCGTGATAACAGAGTTTATTAACATCAATTATTTTAATTTCCTCGCTATTGTCAAAGCGTGGCGTTTAATTCCGCCACTCATCACGCAATGTTTAGAAAAATTGGTTGGAAAGTGGGAAGTGAATTGTGATTAGGTTCCCTCTGCCTACTCAGTATATATAAAGCTAAAAATAAGTTATAATGAGAATATATTTTTCATAACTTTGACGATATTGTCAATATCCATATGTAGATAGATCCACGTTGAAGCTAAAAACTTTCCAAATTGATGTTATCCTCAGCTATAAAGATGGAATAATTTTGAGTGAACTCAGCAAACTCCATTTAAACTTAAATTTAGTTGCGTTCAGGGGAGCTTTGATCGATATTCGATTGACGTGTTTCAGTACAAGTCATGGCTGATATACTTTGAGGATATACCAGTATATGTGACTTTTTCTAGGAAATACAAAATTTTCAACTATTTTCTTTAAAAATCAAGTACATATGATTAGTAGTTCAAGTAGTATTTATTAAAAATTATTAAATGTTAATTCTAAGTTTTATATTTATTGAGTATTAAAAGGAGACACGTATTTTTGAATTTATTATATTTTTTAATATCAGTCCATTTCAGTTAGATAGTTATAAAAACAGAATTGAATGCTGTCCTTGTTCGTCCCTACCATAAAATACAACAATAGTATAAATAAGGTGACTTTGCAAACTAATAGTATAATAGAAAAACACATTATAAAAACTCAATCATTGTACCGAACCGAAAATAAAATGACGACTTACAAAAAAGTATTTCACCAACATGTTCCCGGCTCGTAGCGGACGGTAGCCAAAGCCGCGGTGGCATTTTTACCCAAAATTCATCCATCTCTTTGTGTACTACCAAAAAAAAACGCCGACAGAAAGTTTATTGCAATTCTATTGTTTCATAGCTTTGCCGCGAAACACCAGTTAGTATGAAAGTAACGAAAATAACAGGTAACACGGAATTTAACGAACGCTTACTTGAAACTTTTGAAATTTGTAAAGCACTGAAATTATTTTTGAATTTATGTTGAAGAATATTTGTTTTAATGTTGTATTTTTTGCTTATGAGTTGAATTTGGATTTGTGTGTCGTTCAATTTAATATATTGCTATACGTGGACTAATGCTATTAGGACACAAAGGTATGTGTGTGTAACTTAAGCTAAGCATAAATTTGTGCAATAAAAGAAAACTCCATTTTTTGAACTCCAAAAAGTAACCAAATTTGTTGATATAACTACACAAAAACGATTAAGTGCGATTTGCAGCGAGTATTTCCTTTATTTGTATAGTAAGTTCTCATTTCCTGCCAAATTTAATGACTTTAAGTGCACGGAAAGTACCCGTAAGGTTTTTTATTACGAATTTCATAAAAAATGCATAAAAAATCGATGTGCAAATGATCGTATAACAGATACAATTGCGTTAATTGGAAGCTTATTTTTTTTGTGTTCCATGGGACCATAGATATTAGATATAATATTTAATATTAATTTCAGCTTGATACCACAAAGTGATTCTATAAGAGCTCCGTTTTTGTCTTCTTAGATACGGAACTCTAAAAACGAACTGAAAAACTTGTCTCAATAAATTGATGTTGCTAAGAAGCTTTATTGCTTTAGTCTCTCGTCCTTATGTCGTAGTAAATATATGCAAAAAATTTACATATCCTATAAAATGCTAAGTTACTTTCAATTAAGTGTAAAATAAGTTTGAACTATGTTTTTTCTTTTATACATATTTTTATTGTTTAGTGCTGTATCACTCAGTTTTCTTTTTCTCTATATTTTATACGTTCCATACAAAAAAATATTGAATATTTTTTATCTTTAATTACTATAATTACTCTGATTCTAGAAGTCTCAATTAACACCAAAATGTCTATAAAGGTATATACTCAATAGTATTGACTATTGTCAGTACTATTACGTTCATCATCACAAAGAGAAATTTCCTTCAGAAGAGAATTTTTCTTCTCCTTTCGCTCAGAATTTCGTTCAGAAAAACCACCACGAAACGTTTTAGAAAGATTTATAGGTGGTGTTAGCATGATGTGGGCTGAACATCTGTCACTCTTGAGCCATTAGTACCAGTTGAGCTGCGCGCTCGTAGTTCCGACGTAGTAATCTCTACACGCGATTGACAATATTGTTGATAGATGACGATTTTATACGGCGCCCGACATGCTAGTATTACAGTAGGTAACTCTAGCTAAGTTTATAGTAGAATAATTTATGGGATGATAATAAATGAGGTATAAATTCATTGTTGTAGTCAATTTTTTACTGTAGTGAGTGTGAGTTTTTAATGTAGGTACTTGATGAGTGATTCCTATATGACGCGTATTTTCATTTCTCCGTATTCAATAAGGGAGTGGGTTGAGCAAAGATTGGTTTCTCTCACCTCATGTGGTATGGCTGTAAAATACTCGAAATAGGGAAGTACGGTGGGATGGATTACTAAATTAGTTCTATTCTTTTCACGGTCAATTATATATAGTAGGGTATATAGTAGTAGGATAGCCAGAGTGAACATACCCCTCGCAAAGCCCAATTTTCGATGCTCGTTAGGTGGCGGAACACAACGCGGCGCTTATTCTTTACCAGGCCGAGGAAATTAAAATATTTAATGTTTCATTCCTCTGAATGGGAATGGAATCCACAACATTCACGATTACGCTTCTATTCCTGATGACGGCCACATATACTATATCAAAAACATTGTTTAAATATATAATAAGTATTTCCTAGCTAGTTTCTAAACGGTATTTCCGTTACACAACTTGAACAAAATATATTAATAACGTAGATGACATGTAAAAGAACAGACTGCAACAGTTAATGCAAGTGAAATATATGGCTCTAATGGATATGTGTAACATCACTAAATATGATTGATGACGTACTTTCATTATATGTTCAATGTTCGCCTCCCTACGTTTTAGTAGAGTTCGACTACTGACGTTTTTGAAAAGCACCTTATATAATAATTATACATACATATATGAACTTATTTGTAGAGTAGGTGGAAACATTTTTACTAATAAGTAAGATTTTTAAGAGCAGGTGGAAACATTTTTACTAATAAGTAAGTTTTTTAAGAGCAGGACGTTAAAGAGGTTAAAGTGAAATAAGCGTGAGGGTTGTGGGTTCAATTCTCCTCAAGGAGATAATTAGTTTTCTTTGCCGTGGCAAGAAAAGCATGGCCATCAGTTCCGCCCACTCGCAACATCTCAAATTCAAATGGAAAGCAAAGTGCAGAGTGTCTTGACATTATGCTCTTTCAGCTCACCATGTTATGCCCACCAAGTTTTCAAGTTTTCGCTCGAATACAAGACATTGCGCGGTGAGTGACGGAATTAAACGCCGCATTTAGTCTATCGTCGTATTGTTACGTTGTTACCTTCTACGATGCGTGAGATGTGTGAAGGCAATAATTAATATTTTAACATCTTAACGGATAGGTAGATAGATAGATAGAATCAAGGAAAGGTAAAATAGATATCAAGAGCGTGAGAGTAGGATGAGGGGAGAAGAAGGGGAGGATTTCAGTTGACCTTCGAGAACACTATCGTCATGTATAAAGTATGATAACTTTAATAGAGTGATGTTGATGAAACCATTATTTCTTTTTATTGAAGGAAAGTAAACAATCGATATTTAGTTAAATTACAAATATTTTAATTCTATTTCGAAGCCCTCAAGAGACAATGAATGAGCGAATTGTTAAATTCTACTTTCCTCCTTTCAAGCCACAAGGGACATGTCGTGTTAAAAAAATGTGTATATCTCCCTGAAGATAAATAAATGTAATGAAGAACAAAACCACAAATAACACTGATTTATGGACGAGGTATAATAGGGCTGCCACATAAATTATGTTTTTGTGTAATAAATAGCTGGCTTAAACTCTAGATTCAATTAGAGATATATATATAGAAAATACTAGTGGGCCCGGACGCGGCTACGCCCGCTTGAACTATAGGATTTAACTAACTATAGTTATTAAATATAAAAGTTTTTTTCGGTTTTCAATATATATTTGTATATATATTTGTAAAAAAATATAAGCCTAAATAATTAAAATAAGTTAAAAAAGATTAATAAGTGCAGATTTATTATTAGATAAATTTAATTTAATTAAATATCTGAGTAACCGAAATGAACAAACAAAAGAAGTAAAAGTGACTAAAGGAAATTCTAATTATTAGAAAAAATACCTAAAGTTTGCCGTGCCGTGCATTTTTCTATATTAAATAATTATTAATTTTTGCGAACAATATTAAATAAAATCTCATATCTCAATTGATATTTTAAGCGTATAGCATCGGTATAGATAACCGAACTGAGATAAATTAACTATAAGCTGCAAATAATTACATAAAAAATAATTGTAATTCGAAAATATATAAAAAATTACAAAATCATCAAAGTCATCTGCCCGTTCCCGTCGCTCATACTACACCACTCGTAGGCTAGGTCATTTGGAATCAGTGACATCTTAATTATTTATTAGAATGTTATACAGTAAACTATAATTTCTATCAAGATGAAATGCTAAAAATGACTATTATATTTATTTTCATAAGGATAATTATCAAATTATAGAAATCATCTAATTTTTGTTAATGTATACAAATCTATATCGGCACGCGCCATGTATGCATTAAGCAAACTCACTTTGGGTGACGTTTTCTTAAAATAACAAACGGAATAAATTGCATGTCAAATTAATTATTTTAATATATTGGTATATGTCGAAAATATTACAAATATGAGAAAAAAAAGTATCCTATGTTCATCCCGAGACCCTAGAGTATCTCTATATCAGTATTTTATCACAATTAAATGAGCGGTTTGGCCTTGATTGCGTAAAAGACAGACAGACAGACAGACAGAGTTACTTTCGAATTTATAATATAGGTATGGATGGATGGATAAGACCCACATAGAAGACCTTGAATCTTTTATGTTGTAGTTATATAAAATATGTGATTTCAATGAATTCAAAAAAGATTCATTTTATACTTTGTTGGAATACAATTTTAATATTAATAGTATCTAATTAGGGAGAATGAGTGATGAAGAAATGTCAAAAAATATTATATAAATTAAAAGAAAACACTAAGACATTTCTTAGTGTCCTGCCTTCGCTCTGCCAAGTTATTTTCTTCAACATTTCATTCACATTTTCCATTGTTTATATATTAACATCTAAACAGGTACATACGAGTATATACTCCTATTATATAACTAAAGTAAGAAGTACGTTCCGTTTTCTTTAGAGAATACAGTGAATTTAAATTTTGATGAAACGATGCACGAGTATAAAGCCTCTTTTGTTTTGTTTCATCACGTATGCATACATTCTAGACTTTTAATGATATAATAATTAAAAAAAATAAAGTGGATGAATACAAGCATTTTGTACAATAATTATTAAAATTTTGCTAAGAAGACGGGCTATTTTGAACTAGTTGATATTTGTATATAAACACTATATTGATGTGTTTAAAAAGATTGAAAAGATATTTAGTTAGTTAATTTTAAAATCTAGGTAATAGTGTTTTTTTCTTCGAACAAGGTTCTATAAGAATATATTAAATTTTATTAGTAAAATTTTTATTGTAATGTATGAGTATAGACTTACGTTGATTTGGTCATTAGTAAAAACAACAATGTAAAAACGAAAAAGTAAGTAAGTAAGTAACTAGTTACCTCTAACAAGTTCCAATATGAAAGAAAGTAGAAGTAGAGTAGAAAGACAAACTAATACACGAGTGTTAATAAAAACACAACGATATATATATATCGTTAAGAAAATTTAAAATAACTCAGGGAATCCGGTAACAAGCTTTTTCTACATTTATCTGTTACTGTCTAGACCGAAATGAGGGATTGACGCAGCACTTTTAAAAGTTCAGAAAATAATTTTAGTCCAAAGATTTTAACGTAAAATGCATTTTCTTATTTCTACACAATATCTCCCGCTAATGCGAAGTAAACATTAAAAACATGTACATTACTTTATTTTTCACTCCGCCTATTTCAACTACGTTCGTAGAATATCGAAACCCAGCGCTTTATCTGGGGTTCCGAACCCGAAGGGTA
>DWNA01002473.1:0-11676 GCA_018249835.1 Heliconius besckei
ATGTATTAAAATCATCACCTGTCCCAATACAAATGCATGTTTGTTGTATGCTGTATGTGTGTTTTTCAGCTTCACGCTGGATCCCGCATGGGATTCCATTATCAATTATCATTTGATGGTAACGGGAACAATCGGAAAGTACGTTCTTTTCTCCAAAATACATTTTTAAAATCGGTTCACAAATTATGGAGAAATCAACCGACAAAAAAAGAAATAATATAGTTAACGAATATAGGACCTCCTCCTTTTTGGTCAACGAAGTCGGTTAAAACGGTCGGTGGAAATGGGGGGAAAAGTAAAATAAAATGTATTATATATTTTATTCTTTTTTTTATAAAATTCTAAATAAAATGAATAAAAAAGTACATAATTCACAAAATTTACGTTAGTATAAAGTATGTTACATTTATACATTTTGTTACAATAATAAGATGAGCACATTAAAAAAAACAACTTCCAAGGCGGTTTAATTTTTTATACACGCAGTACTTCTCGTTTAAGTTTGTCACCTTTTACAATTTATACCTTTGTACTTATCGTGACTCGGAACGTGAAATTTGTATGGAACCCCACGAGACCGACTAATGTATGATCAGAATATACAAAATACTTAAATATTTTGTGTTTTTTTTTGTTATTCATGTTTCTTTAAAATACATTTCTTAATTGTACATCACACTATTTCCTCTAATTTTTCGCACCTAGCTGGGATTTGATACTATTTTCCTGTCTTTTCTATGCTCGAAGTACAACCAACTGTAAACAATAATATTATTACTAAGAATTAATAAGAATGCTATTTAAAATATTATAATTCTAAGAATGCCCAAAGCACATTTTTATTAATTATTGTAATGTTTTATTTATTTTAACAGATCGAATAAAATATTAAAGAAATAAAATTTGTATGAAGTCATATTTATGTGATTTTGATTGACAACTCAGCGTTTTCTACGATCCCTAACGCCGAAGCATGTTTTTGAAATAGAAACGAAACGTTTCCGCTAATAAAAAATATTTAATAGCGGTTTATAATGCTTCATGCATTGTACGCAAGGTAGAACCGGGAAGAGAAGGCAAAAATAATTCATTCGCCAGAGTGGGAATTGAACCCACGATTACAGCGCTAAACTCAAACGTTCCTTATGAAGTGACAGCCACAAAAAACTATTCAATAACACTTTTGGCTCTAAGATTTCTTCTCCCAGATTTCTTTCTCTATACTCTACTAACATTACAACTATTAAATTTACAGAAACAAATAATAATTAATATATAATAAATAATAACAGTACTCTCACCCCAATATAATTACAGCTGGCAAGGTAAGCAGCGCACCGAGCAGGAACACCGCCCCGGGGAGTATATTCAACGTGGCCACATACGTCCGTGAGTATAGCGGGCCGTATACTATCGGCGTCATTGCTTCCGCCAGTCCAAATAGAGAATTTACTTTACCTATGAACAAAAAACAAATAACATAATATGTAAATTAAAGTATGTATATTTAAGTATAATTTTTTAGAGGTCATCTCTCTAGCAGTTGACGATGATTGTCGGTTCGATCTCCACTTGGGGGAATGAATTATTTTCATTTTCTTCGCTATGACAGTACGGCAAATTGCGAAAAAAAAACATCAAAAAAGATGTTGATATTTTTTTGGATTTTATTATATAATCTACATTGCTATTATAGTAGAATATTATACCAGAACAATTTAAATTGTTTGATTTATTAGTTTAATCCTTTAATTAGGCGAAATCTTATTTGATGGCACTCTACATATAAATAGTTTTTAAGCACAATTATATTTACCAAATTCCTCTCCACTGACGAGTTTCGTCGCAATCGACCGCATAGCAATAAACGATGTACCATTTAGAATCTCGAGCAATGGCGCTGCAACAAAGCTTAATTTTAGTATTAATTTTTAGCAAATAACAATGTTGTATAAAATATAAGAAATATGTTATATTTTCTTAAAAATATCTCGTGTTTAAGCGCTGTCAAAAGATTTCATTTGTATGTGTATGATATTGTTTTAATATTTGGAAATAATTTATTTTCGTCACTGTCCGCCCGGTTTCGAGACAATTATATATTGGTTGCCGAAATTAAACGCTATTCTTTGTCTTGTCGGACCGGTAACTGTGTATTAATAATAGATTTCCTCTGCTTACCCTACGAAGGGTAAGCTAAGAACCCCCCTTAATAGGGTAAGCAGAGGAAATCTTACCCTAACAAGGGAGGTATAAAGCGTAAAGCGTGTCTGTAGACACTATAGTATTTATGTTATATTTGTAGAATATTTTAACTTTTCATAATTTAAGTTAAATACACAAATCACAAAATTACTAAAAATAATATACTTTATTTACCATATGTATGTAAGTGATGATCATTTGAAGCTATTTAAAATGGTTTATGTCATTTCATGATATCATAATCCTATTGTAGATAAAATTCTTTTTGCGATCATTTAATACTCCGTATGTATTATTTAAGATACAGCTTATCGTACTGCCTAAATGGCCTACTTTTACAATTTCATAACTGATAAGGTTTTAAATTAATCGGCTTATATTTTTAGGTATCTTTTTTTCAGCTCCACGCTTTATTTCGCACACAGCAGGATAGGTAGAGGGAATCTAGTGTTAAGACACTCCTTTCACCACTTTCCGCAGAATTCTTCCGCGGTTTGCCTCGATACCCGAGCGAAGAAATGAAAAAATAAATTGAAATTTATTTCCTCGAGTGGGGATCGAACCAACAACCAATCGCGCTTACAGTAAGGTAGTGTGAAGCTGATTATATATTTTATATATACTTATATATGTAAGCATAATAATATTCGTCACTACCCTACCTATGTATATTTCCAAATTGTTTCTAGCGAAGGCGTACGCAAAGGCGCCAACGATTTTACTCATGCATGAGATAATTGCGAGCAGAGTGTCGTCTAGCTTCAAGTAGTTGCTGAACAGACTTATTGAGAATGCTGTACCTGTAACGAATTACTTGTGAATAACGCAGTAGGTATATATTGTGTTCCGTAATATATTTAGGTCGTTACGGCGTTACGGAACAGTTTGGCGATGATTGTGGGTTCTAATTTGTTGGAATGTTTTTTCCCTGTTCTTATCGGGACTTATAGAAACACAATTATTTTTTTATTTATTAGTTGTTTAATTTATTTAAGAACATACATTTGCAAGCGATCGACCCAAGTTTTAAATTCAAATATAGATTTGAAATTAAATAAAGTGCTCTTGTTAAAATCAAATATAAATAACAAAATTATAAACAATAAAATTCGTGAAATGTACTTTAATTTAATAATAGTATGAAATTTATTATACTTTGCTTACCTATTAAATTAGTGACAATACTGTACGTCGACCACATGCTGAACATAACTTCGTCCCAGTTAAATCTGAATCTCGTAAATAAATACATAATTGTAAATTCTCCTGAAAAAGCCCGAAATATTTTTATACGAAATTTATATTAGCTGAAATATATTATTATCATTAATTATTTATCAATATTTACCTTGTAAGGGACCGAATACAACACACACACATGTAAGTAAAAGGCAGACTCGCAGCCTTCTGTTACCCGGGCCCTTCTTGAAGGCCACTTTAAAGGTTTCCATGACGAGAGCGACATCAAAGAATTCCCTTATGAAGCCAAAACATCCGCTATGTTTCTGCAAATATTATTTTCTAACTAACAAAAGTTCATACATATATGATGTTATCGTAAATATGTAGATCCAATATATTATTTATTATTTTGTAGCTACACACTGTATCCCGCACATAACAATTCTGTCCCCCACTTTCCGCCGAATATGTGGGAATGTGGGAATCGAACCCACAACCCATAGCGTTTACAGTCACATACGCCTCAGTCTTGCAGACCTACGCTACGACTGGTCTCTAATTCTATATTTTCGAAAATAATATATATTTAGAGAAACGTGCGTGTCATAATACTTACTGTTTTAACAACTTTCTTTTTAGGATCTTCTAAGCAGAAATAACCATATATAAGACTAAACAAGTAAAGACTAGCTGATAGAGAAAATACTCCGTAGTAACCTATCCAACTAAGTAGGACTCCACTAAGAGCACTGCCTATTGGGTAGCCGAGTGACATGAAAAGGTTTACTAAGCCTACTCTAAAAGTTCTATCTTCAACAGATGTGATATCACCTATGTAACTAAAAACACCTATAAAGTTCGTAAACCAACCACCAGTAATGGCTGGAAATATACTTTCGGTTAAAGCTGCAACTTCGGCTGGAAGTTCGTAAAAAAAGTACGTATTTAGAATGAAACCTATACAAGTCAGGAACTCCCCAACTATTGGCAATAATATGCAAATCTTTCTTCTTCCAGTTTTATCACTCCAAGCCCCAACAAATAATATTATCATAACAGGAATAGCCGTTTGGACCACATTCTTCCATGCTTGAATTTCAGCAGTGTATGTTTGCACTTGTTCTTCATACTCTGTGTAATTTGCCGTTTGCCTTGACTTCAAAGCGTCACAGACTTCCTTTCCGAACTTAAGATTTACCAGACAAACTTTTTCTAGATTCAAATTTTGTGTGGCCAGCGATGCTAAGATACTTGGCATTATGTAACATGCCATAATTGGTTCCACTGTTATATTATTTTTGATTAACTTAACTTTTTCTGTAAAAGTTAGCTTTTTCTTTGTGCTTTTGTTATTAATGCTGTAGTCATCGGATTTCAGCGGAGCTGTTTCATTTGGTTCATCTTTGTTCATTTCATGCATATTTACTTGACCCGCTGATTTAGTATTTTCAGATTCAACCATTTTCACAAAACCAAATTTCGCGTTAGACTTAACTCACTTAGGAAAACTCACGCACTGTTCACATTGTACAGAGTTTATGCCATCTAGAAGCCTCAATCTCTAATAAATAATAGAATTAACTGAATTACATATATTTATACTATGATTACTTATACAACAAGTGAGGTCAATATTTGAAAAGTCGTCAGAGTTATTGATAAGGATACTTTTAGTTAAAGATATTTATTTGTATTAAAAATAGTATAGGATACTTATTGTAAATAAAACATAATTATTTCACATTTATAAGTTTATTTCAAAGATTAACATTAGCTAGCTTATTTTTATAAAAGATTATTCTAGTGATTCATGGAGTAGCAAGCCGTGAAATATGCTTAAACTCGTCTACTCTTTCATGTTCCGTTTGATATCATTTGTTCCGCATGAGCGGGATTGCTTGTATACTTTGGTGTCGTAAAATTGTGTATACTTTTAAATCACTGTTCTGATAATTCAATACCTTTTTCGTTCTTCGATCTCGCCTGATTCCTTAGATGTTCCCAAAACAGCAATCTGTTGATAATAAGGCATACACGAGTTAATGTATATGTGCATTGAAATAGACAATAAAATTATCTTAAGTAAATAATATGAATAATAAAATAGAATAATAGTTATATTATATATAATTCGTGACTTGCACTTGTACTATTTATATTTCGTGCATGGTATTTTTCCATGAGCATCTAGAGTTAAAGTGTTTGCTTACATGAAAACAACTACAGCGGGTAGCGTCATGGCTGATCCCAGGAGGAACACAGCGCCGGGCAACACGTCCATAGTGGCCACATACATCTTTGTGTACAGGGGAACGTACACCAAAGGCATTAGATTTTCAGTTAACGCAAATATGGAATTCACTTTTCCTATAAAATTTAAAAATAACTTATAAAGTCTATTGTATTGTTTTTTTCATAATTATTTGTTTTTTTTCTTCATTAGGGAAACAGAGTTCTCCGGTTTCAACTCGACTTCGGGATATTGTGTGTTAAGAGGTGCGACTTCATGTTACTTTTATTTTACCAAAACTTAAGAGGAGATTCAATCGAACCCATAATTATCGCGATTACAATCATACGCTTTACTACTGAACCAACGGTGACTTCAATTTTGATTGTTTAATTCTCTAAAATATAGCGTACTATAAAAAAAAATACGGTTTTTTATATTTTAATAATTATTAAAGATAAGTAGATAATACTTTTTCCTTAATACAACGACACTCTAACGGTTTACTTTGGCTCAGACTTGACTTTTATTTATAGAGACTATCTTTATTATTTTATATTACCATTAGATCAGTAGGAACTGTCGTAATATGCTACTTAAACTGTGTTTACGTTTATTTTATGTCAAATATGATAATATTATATGCACTTAATTAAATATAAAAAAAGAATGTATAAAAATAATATTGTTACGTGAGTATTTGAAGGAGATGCTAGTAATGAAGTTGTTTAATAGCTATAAACAATAGTACAAAAAATAGTAGCTCAATCGGAATCGAATCGGTAAGTATGTATTAATCTATTAATTTTATTTTTTATCAATCAAATAGTTTTGTTAATTATTAATTTACTATAATAATTGAGTTCTAAAAAGTCATAGTATCTGATCGTTTGTGGGTTCGATTTCCATTAGGACACATCGTGAGGCTAAAAGAAAGACTACATTGTCTTGTACAATTGTGATTTGTACAAAATCAAATAATATAACGGAGTGTTTTAACTCTCCCATTTGCTGTATGCGAAAAATGCGTTGTGATATAAAAGAGATGAAACGGAAATTTTAAAATGAAAGAAATTATTTATATGCTGTTCCATATAAATTAGAATACCAAATATTTGGTGACGCATAACATGAGAAGTAACTTGCATGGCTAACTTATGTGTACTGACCTAATTTCTTATTTTCACCAAAATTATATGTACTACATGGTGAAAATATTAAATGTTTCATTATTTTGACCTCCAAACTATCGCGCTTAAGATTGTAAAATATGCTTAAACTCGTCTACGCGGCGTTGAGTTCCTCTACTCAACGGAAAGTCTTAACGGAAACGGTATCATAACACTATGTTCCCAGATCTCCTTTGTTTACTCTGTTATATACGAAACATAGCATGAATTAAAAAAAAAAACCAGATAACCGCGTACAGAAATTAGAGATCTCGAGCTTTTTCTAAAACACTAGGATCTCAAGTTGCCTCTCCCTATCCTGTTACGTGTGAAATACAGCGTGAAGCTAAAGATAAAATAATTGCCATAACGTAAGCCTAAGTTTTCGGTTCCACAAAAAAGCAAACCACTGTTACCAAATTCATCCGCTGCCACCAATTTTGATACGGTAGACCTCAAAGCCAGTAACGATGTCCCATTCAAAATATCAACTAACGGTGCTGTAACAAAATGATATAAAATATTAATTATGTTAAATATGCTACAAAAAGTTATAATAATAAACTTATAATAATTTTAACATAAAATTTGTATTGTGAGTATTACAGATACTGGAATAAATGGACAACAATATTAATAAGGCCGTCATGGCGCTGTTGTACTTGCGGAGAGTTTGATTGTGAAAAGTCATGGCTGTAGGTTTCATCCCTCTTGGAAGAATAAATTATTTTCCTTTCTTCGCTCTGGTACTGTCTGGACTAAGTGTATGGTTAAGGTCCACCACTCAATGCTCAAGTGAAACGAAGAAGAACGGAGTATCTTGACTCTTAGGTGCTCTCATCCTAGCCTGCCATATGCGGAATATAGCGTGAAGCTGTCAAGCTTATCAGCTTGTTTATTGCTAATATAACTAATATTCTATCTATCAGTAAAGAACACCTAGTTTGATGATAATGAAGGATTGTGCTAAGTTTGCAGATGCGCGTTAAACTTGGCAAAAAAATGTCAAGTTGTCTTTATGTAGTACCTAATAAGTATGCATGTCAAATCTAATAGCATATTTTAAGTGTTCTAACCAATGTTGCATATATTTAAAATATAAATAAGTTACTTTATATAGTCCAGGTAGTGGCAGATTCCAATACAATATTCCCATATAAAATGAAGTTGCTTTAAATAAACATATATAGCTTGAAGTCAACGTCGCATTTTGACTCAAATATGCTTAACTCAATATAGAAAGGAAATTAATTAATTTTAAATTGTTATTAATAAATAACAATTTAAATTCCAAACATACCAATATAAAATATCCTTTCGTTCGGTGCAAAACAATATACAAAGGAAGCCATAATCTTGCTTACAGTTGATATTATTCCCAGAACAGAGTCGTGCCATTTTAAATATTTACTAAATACCGCAATGGAGAAGATAGTTCCTGAAAATGATTTAGCGTTAATTTAAAGTTATAATAAAGTAAAAAATTAATTAAATATTATTTTAAATATTATTTGAACAATTTTATTTTTTCGTTCAGTTAAGTTCAGTTACAAAACTATGTTTCTACAATTAACTGGTTGTGCTCACGCATATTTATTACTCAAATTTAACATCGTTTCTAGTATTTATTACTTTATATGAGCTTATAACTAAAAAAATATTTATTCATTATTAAATTAAAGAACTTACCAATTGTGTGTGTCACGAAGTTGTATGCTTGAAATATACTGAATTTCAATGCGTCCCAATTAAATCTGTACCTTGTAGATATATACATTATCGATAGTTCACCTGAAAAGTTAATTTAATTCAGCTATCATCATGATGATGCGCCCTCTGTGGCATTGGCACACTGTGCGTGCCAATTCAATTCAATTCTCCGCCCATCAACATGCAATGCCTCAAGAATTCGGGAGTGAGTAGACAATAGATATACAGAGCTTAATGGAGAACGGAGTGTCTTAATATTAGGTTCTTAGGTTCATTCTGCCCTTGGGGTAATAAATTGTTTTTGGAGAAAAAAGTGTACATACAGAAGGTCCTTTTTAAAGTTGCTTTTCTGGTCAAGGTTGCTTTTTTTATACAGCGAATAATATAAAATATTTAAAAATTCTACACTCCGTTACTTTTAGATAACTCTCATCGTGAAGAAATTATTAGATACCACACCTTGTTGGGTCACGTGTGTCACGTTTTATTTTCCATGCTTTAGATTAGATTATTGTTATATTAATTTACTTAATATAATATCTCACATATTCTATGAGATACCAATTTCAGTAACACTACGGTGTATCAGTTATTAAACTGTTTAAAAATTATTGTCCATTGTGTATTGTAGGCAGAGGGAACCTGGGATGCTTAGGCTAATCCACTTACCGTTACCTACTTTCCACCGAAGTCTTGAGGCCGAGTGGCGGAATCTAAAGCGAAGCTTCGCCTAGTTACCAGAGCGAAGAAACGAAAATGTTAAATATTTCATCGACAGAAAATGGGGAAAGGAGTGTCTTAGCACTAGGTTCTTTTTACCTACCCTAGTACAATGTGAAGCGGATTGTCGATTATTATATGGATTTTTTACAAAATATATAAAAAAAGTACTTACCATGCATAGGTCCGAACAAAATGCTCACTACGACTAGAAAAGTGCAAATACGGAAACGTCTGTTGTTCGCACCCTTCTTGAATACTACTTGTATAGTTTCTTTTATATTAGTAAGATCGAAGAACAACCTTAGGTAGTGGAATGCACCTTTGCCAACGTGCTAAAATTAAATATGATTTAAAAATATTGTTATATGAGTTTAAAAAAATACAGTCGAATTAATAACCTCCTTTTCTTAAAGAAGTTGGTTTTGTTTTTAACCAACATACGAATATGGTGATGTATGTAGTATATATATGTGTCCACATATTTTTCGAAAACTAAAAGTATACGCCAATCTTGCCTTATTTCACCTGTGTTTATTTATACTTCAAATTTGTTAATATATGAACAATAATATTTGTTAATATTAAACAGCTAAGTGTAAATGACAATTACTACTAGATTTTAATTTTTAAATTAAATATAATTATATTGAAATTTATAAAATATGTAGATCACGACATCATATCAATGAGTGATCGAATGACTCACTGTTATCAAATTTTAGCTTTGATTAAATGGATACTATTGCAACTAGCGTCTTTATAGTAAAAAAATAGACAGTGCGGCGTTGAGTTCCGCCACTCAACACAATACCTCAAGAATTCGAGAGAAGGCAGGAGCGGAAGCATCTTAATGGGGAACGGAGTGACTTAAACTTGAGTTCCCAGGCTACCCTGCTATGTGTAGTATACAGAGCATAAAAATAAAAAAAAAACATTTTTGCGTATAGGAATCGAATCTACTATTAATACCGTTTTTTTTATAATAATTTAGAATAATTTATTATTAAATGTCGAACCTGCAAAATTTTGTATGCGAAATATTTTTTTAGTATGTGTATGCTAAAGTACCAAGTATGTACGGTAATAGTAAAAAAATTGCAGCTTTTGGGTGATATTAGTTACTCACTGACTCTTGTTCTGGCGTGCGTGGAGGATCCCTTAGAATAAAAACATTGTATAGTATATTTATAAAATTCAATCCCATTACTATCCCATAACATCCATAGAAGCCTATGCTTTTAAATAATATTCCACTGCTTCCCATGCCCACAGGAAAGCCTACCGTTAGACTAAAATTGATGAGACCCATTCTAAATGTTCTATTCTCATCAGTAGTTATGGCACTTATATATGAAAACAAAGTTAAGAAGCAAACACACCACGAACCACTCAAACCATCAATAATAGCGTCACTGAAGACAAATACTTCTAAAGGAAGCTGATAGAAAAAATAGTAGTTTAGGATACCATTGACACTGTTAAGCATTTGTCCTCCTAGAGCTATTACAATAAATATTTTTCTATAGCCGGTCCTGTCAGCCCACGATCCTATGAATAGGGCTAAAATACATGGCAGTGTTGCTGTGATATAGGTTTTCCATGTCATAGCCCTTGCAACGAGTTTCTGTACATCTCTTTCATATACGTTGCCTTCTTCTAAAGTTTGTAGTTTTAGAGCGTCACAAATTTCGGTTGTGAAATTTAAATTTACTCGGCAAGCTTTCTCTAGGTTTAGATTTTGCGACGTCAACGTTCCTAAGACTATCGCTAGTATAAAAAAGAACATCGTCGGTTCCACAGTAATATTTTTCACGACGTAACAGCATGTTTCCTTGAAGGTTCTTTTAGTTTCTTCTTTTTGTTCTTCCACATTTTCACGTAACGGATCAGTTTCTCTAAAGTCTTCATTTTCGTTTTCATTTGCGACACGATTATGCCCTTCAGAAGGCATATTCAATTGGATTTAATCGTCCTTTTTATATAAGCACTAAGGCAATAAACACATGATTTTTGGTAAAAAATTAAACAATTACTAAAGAATGCCGAATAATCCAGTCATATATTAATATCGTAGATCGTGTATTTTTAACATTGAACCCACCTATTCCTCATATCTGATAAGGTTAATTAATCTCCTATGTGTCGTTTCATTTTACTTTGTGCTAACTGTTAAACATATTACAAGTCAAATTTGATAAAGGCTTGTGAACTGATATTGCTACATCGAAATGTCTATAGATAATTATATCTTTCTTATTGTTTTGTTTACACGGGAATACGAAACGTATTTATACGTACGTATGTACTGTAAAAGATTGTTTTATTAAGTTTGGAAAATTTTCATGTACATGGTAAGTAAAAGATTAAACAAATACTTTGCAGGTGTAAAGTCTGTAGATTGTATTTTTAAAAGCTTTTATTTAACTTGCAATGTATGTATGTGGGTTCGGGTGAAAT
>DWNA01002474.1:0-11673 GCA_018249835.1 Heliconius besckei
AAGATGCCTTTAAAAAATGAAACCCAAAACAATTAAGTTATCTTAAGTTTAATATATACACATATAACTTCTCTAACCGCAGGTAGAATTCAGTAAAAACCACATCGTTCAAGTCCAACCCGCAGTAGTAATTATAGAAACTAGTAATTAGTTCACCGCTAAAGAAAGTATAGATTAAGAGGTGTGTTATTTCCCAGCAGATACAAAGTATTAAGATATCAGTTTCTCGGCTTTAAAGATTAAATTCATAGAAAGGTGAACATAAAACGCAGGTGCTGCGCGTACCTTGGGAGGATTAAAAGGAACTAAAAAATCTTTTCGGTTACAAAAAATGCTTTTAGTTTTTATGCTTTAAATTTAATCTGAGTATACAATAACTGTGAAAATCACAGTATTTGAGTCTCTGATAAAAATATTGTTTAAGATTATAATTATAATTAATTTTGTAATAATTTGATTTTACCTCTAGTACAATATAAATAAAAACAATACTATACAAAAAAAAATCAGCTTCACGCTGTATCCCGCACACAGCAGGGTAGGCAGAAGGGACCTAGTGTCTTAACACTATCCACATAACACACTCCGTTCCCCAATTTCTGCCGAATTCTGGAGGCATTGCGTGTTGAGTGGCAGAACTCAACGCCAGAGCGAAGAAATGGAAATATAAACGGAAATAAATATTTAAATTCCTCGAGTGAGGATCGAACCCACAACCGTCAAGCTACAGTCACACCCACTACCATACTATACTATCCAACAAAAAATTAACATTTTAAAATGTTCATTTGCTTTTACAAATTCCAATATGTCAGTATATCAGTAAGATCGACTGTTACATACATACACCCCTGAGTATAAATCATTCGTCACTAAGGTGAGCGTTGGTTCGCGTTGACGTCTTAATTATACGCGCGTATGTTTACACTTACGCTTGGCAGTCTTAAGAGATATCTTAAGACTTTTTCTTTGATGCTATGTGGTAGTTATGCAAAAATGTACCTAATGGTTCTGAGTTCAGATTTTCTTTCAAATAGTTTTTATTTTTATTGTATTCTATTTCCCGGTTCGGTTAGACAAATTATGGCGTTAAATAACGTTAGTTGCCGTTAGTCATAAAAATATAAATATATATTTTTAATTTTATAAAATAAACAAATATTTATTGATGTCAGTAGATAAATATTTTAATTTTAAATAAAAATGCTGTAAATGGGTGAAAAAATACTTAAGCGTTGATTAAGTAGCTGAACTAAGTAAAGTTAGGATTATTTAATGAAGTTAATTTACCTTTTTTATACAAAGAAATATTGAAAATATTTTTATCTTTCTATGTAAAAATTAAAAATACCTAATATTTTTTTAATTTATAATTTATTACTACTTTTTTACCTTATGTCTTTTCATCAAAAAGCTGGTTAATTGCGAGTTGGATTCGCCCACCGAGGATTAATAATTAATTATTTTTCTATATGTTAATTTTTTTTCTTTCGAAATTCTAGAATTTTCATCTTTATTCATATAAAGTCTTTAATAATACAAATTTCAAACAGTATCCCGCATACATTAAGATAAACAGGGGCTGGAGGCGCTCAGTGCTTAGACAAACACTAGGTTCCAAATAATGAGTCTATATCCTGTTAATTACACAAACTTGTATCAATCGTAAACTGTTCGCAGGAGCAACGTCAAGACTGAGCTGTCATGCCCAACCTGTATTATTAACATTGATACTTAAAAGTTATTTATGTTCCAGCCACAGTTGTCGTTTACCGGAGATCTGATTTGATGTAACGGCACATGCGAGCAAGTAAATAACATTCAATTAATAAAGGCTTTTCTTATTATTTAAAAATACATTACAAATTTTATATAAGCATATGGCGATTATAATTTTCTAATGTTTATTTTTATTGCAAAATAATATATGTACGAGTAATTTGATTATGATGTGCCTCAGGTTTGCTTTAGTATATTAATCTAACATCAAGGCACTCCGTTCTCTACTTTTTGCCCCCTTTCGACACTTTCAGTATTGAACAATTTTGTACTTAGTTTCTTCCAACAATATATGCTAAGACAAAAAGATTAATAAATTGCTTTATTGTCACTCTCTTACATAAATCAATCTCTTCCCCGGTGCGGTGAAGTGCGGTGTAGAACGCTGCGGTGTGTCTCGACGTTACAGAACATTAAAATCGTAGACAGTTTTTATTAGGAATCCAATTTAAGTAGAATCGTTTATTCTGAGTGGACTAGCGCCGCAACTAGCGAGTCAGAGGTGTAGCTGCGGTGTGAATGGTAATTGTCCATCAAACCACGGCTTTGCTAAACTATTTTTTGTTCTTCCTCTTTTTGGGTTATTTCGGTAGAAAGTAGTAGAGTATACTTTGAAGCTATATTTTTAATTTTCATTTACTTCCATGTTGCTGTTTTGTGTTGGGTGTGTCCTTTTCCGTTTGTGAGATAAACATAATATGATAAAGAACCGCAACAACGGAAATTTAATTCTCTACTCTTCGTTTATGTCTGGATGACCTTAATCGCGTCAACACACTTTAATTTCTCGCCACTCAACATCTGTTACTAGAATAACAGTAAAATGAAACATAAATGTTCCATATTGTAATATAAAGAATGATAATAAATAAAGAAATACAAATTATTAACGAAACTTCGAACTACCTTGGCTTAGTCGGACTCTGACGCGTATATTCAAATTTCTTTATTATTCACTAAATGTAAAAAGAGCCATCATATGAATCGGTTCACCCAGTCAAAAGGTAACAAACATAAAAACTGTCGAAACAAAGGTCGGTTATAAAAGAAAAGACAAAAAATTATCAAGCAAACCCATGAACGAAGACTAGTCCGCCCACCGTCGCCGCACACTGCACATACTGCACGCTCGTATGTCCAGGACTTTATTCTTCGCGGATCTCGTACATGCACCGCGCGCTCCAGCTGCAGTGGAGATTACCTCCAATTATAATTTAATAACGCGTGTAGTCGTGTGTATGCAGAGACTAAACATATGGCATAGTCAGGAGACATAGTCTTGCTCATGTTGGATTTACACTTTCTTTTGACATTGTTGATCTAAATATTACTAAATCTTATAAGTTAAGGCTAATTGTCTCTAGTTAAAAAAAACTTGATGTCGTATCGCGGCGGCACAACGTCTGTTTCTAATCGAGATGATTGTGGGTTCGATTCTCACGTAATGTCTTAAATATTAGGTGGAAAATGGAGGACAGAGTGAATGCGAAATATATCGAATGTAACATTTCAACACCATGAATAAGAAACCTAAGTACTAGAAGAAAGCACAAGCAATCATTCCACTGATCAAACATTTGCTCTACAATCCAATTACTCTACATAATGTATGAAGCGAGTTCGTAATGTAGCCAGTGTGAGGAGAGTGGTGGTGGTGGTGCCGAGACGGCACTTCGCCGATTGTTTACTGATGTATCGACTTACTGGCGTATGTCCTATGGGGCAGTTGAATAGAAGGTACCTCTAGAAATTTTAAATTATTAAATTTTATTTAAATTAAAAATGTTTAATAATAGGTACGGGGATACCTTAGATTCGAGAACATAGTATCGATAATACCCCAGGACCCGTCAAAATTGTTGAAAACCCTCGGAGGACATGTAAAATAGGGTTTGTGACAGTGGACGAGGTGCATTACGTCTGCAGGGACTGTAGTGTTTGGCGCTCCGATCTCTCTGACTACCCAGCTAGGGGGTGGAGTTGAGTTTTGCCACTCAATATATAATGCCTCAAAAATTGGGTGGAACGGAGTGCCTTAGCAATAGATTTCCTTTCTTCTTCCTAATTTGCTATCCGGAAACAAGCATGGAGATGGAAAAAATATAGATAACTTATATCTATTGACTGCTTGACTATTGTTTACTTATTACGATTTTTATATTCGAACAAAAAAAAATTCAAAATATTCTTTGTTCAAATAGACTATTACAGGCACTTTTGAATCGTCGAATGATCATATAAACAAAAAGCTACCACCAGATCGGAAGGCAGTTCTGCTGAGAAGAGCCGGCAAGAAACTCAACGGTTGCTCTTTCTCTTTCTTTCTCAAAAATCCATAAAACCCTTAAACAATATATATACCTTTAAAAAACAAACGTAAATCCGCCCGTGTAGCAATAACGTAGACAAGTATTAGAGGTGTTGTACGCTAACAAATGGCGGTACCTTATTAGTATCACCTTACACGCCACGGCTCTACCCTTCCAGTATCGAGTTAAGGTCACCTGTTAAACTCACTGTCTATTAATAACGAGCTTCTATAAATATCTAATTTGGTAATTAGAGTATCATATCACGAGACAGTTGTGGCTTTGTAAATTGGTTCTATTTCCTCGCCCCTGTGTTGCAATGCGGCGTTGAGTACCGCAACGCAACTCGTAATGGCTCGTTCTGGTAGAAAGTAGAAAATAATCTCTTAACACTTCTTTGCTATATCATATCACTGTCGTGTTCTTCAATTCAGGTTGCGAAGCGTTACGATGAACTTAATATAGCAATTTTAAGCTTATAATTTGAGAATTTCCTCAGATTGATGTTTTGTTTTAAATTTAATACCTTTCACCATAAAATATCATATCAGAATAGCTGGGTACCGGGAATTCCCCACATTTCGCTCAATTTTTAAGACATTGCAATCGAACCCACAACCATCGCATATTTGGTCAAACGCTGTGCCGTTGCGCCACGACGGTGGCCTCACCTCATCACTAAGTACAATTCCTTATGTCCAATGTTCATATCTCTCAAACCTGGCATTTAAAGCCGTTCTCTTTGACCTTTCGTGACTGGAGTCGCTTCAAGCCAAGCAAATATTATCAGTTTGATTTCAAATTGATTATCTTTATCGTTTACAAGATATGAGCTTTATTGTGGCTTGTTTGTTTAATGATAGACATTATGTTGGTATTTATGTTTGTAAGAATCAACCTAATGTATATTTTATGTTATAAAAACACATAGTCGCGGCCCGCAACTTTGTTTTGTTGTAAACGTAAAATGAAAAATCTCATTTTTCCCGTTCCCATTGCGATTTCGTGAAACCCTCTCTTCAAGCTCCCCTACACTTCCTAACTTATCTATGTCTGTATTTACATGCTCAATTTCCTCTTTCTATTCCGCTGTTTCGGCTGTACATTGTCTGTCGGTCACTCGGTAAAAATTTCATTTATTAATATTAATTAGTTTATTTCGTTTTATTTTCATGCATTTTAGCTTTAAATAGCCGTCGAGAGAACGTGTTCTAAGGACTCATCGTACCCTCGTCGCAGGAACTTGCGACAAAGCGTGTTCAGGACTTGAGGGTCGGAACTTAACACCTTGCTTTACTAGGTGGCAACTTACTTTATATTCAAAAAAAGAAAATCGGTTAAATACGAATCAGATACTGAGGGCTTTTATAATTCTATGCTAACATGAAGTACAATTTATAAAATACCTATAGGAACTACAATTATTAAATTGTAATGATTTTTTGTTCCAGTTCCGTATTTTATAAGGCAAGAAGGAACTGTAATCGTAAATTGTGGTTAAATCCTAAATAATAATAGTCTTAAAACGAGGGCAGAATTTAGTATTAAAGCCGCTAAAGTGCAATTTTGATTTGAGATGAAAGAGTTTTTGCTAAGTTAAGCTTGAATTTCAGAAACAGCTCGAGACCTCCAGTTTTTGTATGGAACCCTCGGTGGGTGTACTGATACAATTCTCATTAAAATATACACAGAGATGTAAACAACAAAATTACAATTAAAATAGAATGTATAATCAAATATTATCAGAATCAGTAATTCATTATCCTCGCCGGCACTGGCTGTCATTTATGCGTCTCCCTACGTCACTCCGCTGCGCTGGTAGCAAGGACATCGGGATAAGATAACAGGATCCTAGAAAGCCTCCACAATGGTTATTTATATGAGGAACCTCATGTGTTCATGAATTGATATAGAACATACTCGTACACTTATTTATTGCACTTCATTGTTTTAGCATCTATTTAATAATGAATTGAAAAGATAGGAAGGGTCCATAAAAATAATGCTTTCATTGAATGTTCATTCAATTTTATAGTCAAATTTATTTGAATTGGAGTAATTTGTTAAAGTTTATATGAAAAATTCCATGTCGCATACGTTTTAAAATGCATTATGACTGAAACAAAGCTTAATCAATCTTCTAATGCATAGGAGTATCAAAAGCTTCATCCTGCATCCCGCAGAATAAGCTGAGGGAACCTAATGTATAGATTCTCCGTTTCCCATACATTGGCTAATTTTCCAGACATTGTGAGTGGAGAGACTCCAATGCCACGATCTGTCTTCTTCGTCTTCTTCTTCCTGGCATTAATCCTGGCTATTACCAGGGTCTGTCTTCCTACTCAACCTACTCCACTTTGCACGATCTTTCTAGCCGAGAAATGAACCCTCGCGTGGGGGTTGAACCCACACCTATTAATTTATTTTCAACACATATACGGAAATTTATTCACTTAACATGTAAATCTCACCAGACATGTACGTTTGGATATTTCATAATATTTGTACAGATATGACGGGGAGTTGTGATCATTCATCATTCTAATCAACAATGTTACGCAACGTTTGATACTCTCTCTATATACGAGTATATTAATTATTATTTCGAAGTCATGACTAGTTGGTTATCGAGGCTCTTCCACGTCTGATAATAAAATAAGTTTCGAGCGTTAGTTAGAAAGCTTGCAAGTTTTGACACAAAATTGAATTTACCTATACTTTACTTAGAAATTAACAATTTAACTTTACTTTATTCGATATTTAGACATAATTTAGTTACTTCGTGGTGTAGCTTTTAAGATGATGAAAAATGCGTAAAATACATAATGACAAATATCAAATAAAAAACTGAAATATTTTTGTTTTATTTTGGTATCATAGGCAGCAAGATAGGCAGAGACTATGCGTATTTCCAACAGCTTTACAAAGGGCACAATAATATATCTTTTTTTAGCATTCGCTTCTTACTCACCCCTTTTTTTCATATACTCACACTGATAGCTTTAAACGTGACGTAGAGTTTAATCACTCAATTCGCATCGTCTTCATTTCTTGGTGTGTCTTAACTTGGCTTTCCTTGCCTACCCCGCTACATGCGTGAAATAGCGTGTATCTGAAAAAAATATCCTTTCTAACTATTGTTCCTCAGCTCAGGAGCTTAATTAGAACAGTGTAGGTGTAGAGATTTCTTATTGGGTGTTAAAGATTGTAACTTCCATCGTATTAGGGTTATAAGGTTTAATTAAAGTGGATCGCGTGATATTATCAGAGTAAGTAATTTATTACCCAAGATATTGTTGGTAGAGAAAATGAGAAGTAAAGTAGTGAATATGAATATACTGAGGCAACCGCAGCGACCGATTTGACTGTAAGCGTAATGGTTGTGGGTTCGAGCCCCACTTAGGGACATGACACATTCATTGTTAAGGTCATTCTCATTTGACCAAAACCAAAAGGATCGATCTAAAATTCAACATCGAACGCTTTTTATTTACCTTTACAGACTTAAGCAGATATTTTTAATTCAATTTCCTCTTCTTGTATTTACTTAGTTCTTCGGCAAGATGTATCCTCGTATGTTAGGAAGCGTATCAATCTCGTCCCACTAACTTCGAGTTGTGCTCGCTCTAAGACCTGAGTGTTACGTTTTATTCTATTAAACAAATACATACATATATACTATTTACTACCAACATTAAATATGTGAATGCTGTAATGTAATGTTGTGCGACTGCGCCTACTGAGTCTAGCCCCTACTCCGGGGGGATATCGAACTTGCGACTATCACACTTCAGTCAAACACTGCGTCGTTGCGCCACAACGAACGGTCGCAGGTTCAAAGCCATTCTCTATAATTTATGAAGAGATAGCGCGTCGTATCTAATTGGCCGCCGGCATTTCCTATAAGTCTAGCTAGTGCGTGCTCGCGAGACCTATTTACACTCGACGAGGTGAGAGCTTATTTACATCGGCGCTATATTGATAATTCATTACTAATAATTAAATTGTTCGTACTAATGGTACGAGCTTTCTCGTTTCCCTATAATCTGTTAAAACCTCTTAGAATTAATCATTGATAAAGATTTGGTGCGTTTGATGTATTACAACAGAATAGACAGAGGGAACCTAATGTGAGACACGTTACGTTTAAATAGTTGTAGGTCTTCTGAAAATATTTTTTTATAATGTTAATATTTTTTGAACCTACTGCTATAACATTTCATTCCCCACTTTTCCTCCAATCAAAAATTAAAACATTTCTCGTTGAATGCAGAAACTTCCATTCGTATTCTTATTAAACTGGCAATTAAGCCCACAACCGTCACTTTTACACTCAGAACAATTGAGCATTTTTATATAAAAAAAACAATACAATAGATCCAGTAGGTACCATATACAAAATATAGGCCATAGCTTAAAGTTTCCGTCAAGCTTTCTATCGCTATCCTATATTTGAAGTACTCCAGATAGTGCCACTTAATTGCCAGGTTCTCTCTGGAGCTTTCTAGATAGGATTATCAAGACCTAAGTTACACCCAACGCGGGAAGTACATTGTTTACAATTAAGGAATAACTATTGGAGGCGACTATCGCGGATTCGACATTGTTCCTAATTAGGTAAGCTGTCACGTTTGCTGGCGTTGGACGTAGAAATTGTTTATTTCATCGTTCATTTAAGTTCCTAAATATATTAGGAGTCAATATTAGAGAGTTGTATTCTTATATGAAATTGATTAAATTAAATTTGCGGTTTTGCTTCGTGTGCAACAGGTATTGTCATTGCTGTTCGAAAATAAGTAATTTTATAATATATCCTTAAAATTACTAATATTTGTCAAATATTTTAAAACTATAATTTTGAAATTTAAATATTTTTATTCAAAATAAAAAGTTACAAGCTTAATTGTTTCAACATCAAATCATATAATAATCTTTAGAACTAAAAGAAGAATTTACAGTTATAACGTGTAAGGATGTAAATTAAAGTTTTTAAAAACTGGAATACCTATACCTAATACCATAATATAACGGCTAAACAACAAAAAAAACGAGATTGTCTGACATCTAATGTAGAACTAAAAAAATTAGATGCTTAATCCAAGTACCCACCCGAACGAAGTTAGAAGCATTAACTAGTTTATATATAAAAGGTTAAATTTAAAAAGGATAAAAACTGAAAAGGGAACCTAGTGAGTAGAGTCAACTAACTGGTAGGCCGTCATTTTCAATTAATTAATTTCTCAAAATGTCATTCATGTAGCTCAAGAAAATTTATTGAAGCCGCAGAATCCCATAACGACTGTTTAAGTTACAGACGTTGTCCAGGAATAGTTCAGGAATAGTAATATAGTATATAGGGAGAGAACGTCATGGCGCAGTAAGACAGCTTGTGACTGTAAACGCGATGGTTGTGTATTTGATTCCCTCTCGGGGGAATCGTTATATTTAATTAATTTTCATTTGGCTATTACCTTGGCTTCAGTACGCGAAATGGAGCATTGACATTGAGCCAACACGCAATGTCTCAAAAATTTGGCGGCATGGTTGGATAGGAGTGCTAAGATTTATAGCACTAGGTACCCGCTGCCTACCCTGCTTTGTGGAACAAAGTGTCTTAAACACTATTTTCTATCTAGCGTATCCCATAACATTTGAACCAAAATATTCCACAATCCAAGTGAATTCAGATCACAGTATATCTGCGACTCAGGCGTGCGGGTGCGGAGGCGGCGGTGGTGGTGGTGGTGGCGGTGGCGGTGCACCGCACTTACTGCAACAGGGCGCTCGCTCGGAACTAATCCATCCGCCTTACTGTACGTAATATACGCGTCGTGTGTATACGCGATACGCGTACATGTTTTACGTAAATTACCAAATATCTAAAATAATTTGCGGGGAACAGAGTGATATAACACTAGGTTCTGTCTGTTCACCCTGCTACAGCGTGGAACTATAGAAAGCGCGTCACAACTGGACAACGGCAGTAATGGGGTCTGTGCGGCAGACCACGTTAATTTTGCTGGTGTTTTGTAATTTCCTTCCAGAGTGTAGAGGAGGAGTAAGAGAGGCTTTTCTATGGGATATGGGTATTCTTTTTATTGTTCACACAAACAATAAATTGTTGTCGTTGTCAATATCATTGATATCCCTCGAGATTTTATAGCTTATTCAATAACAACCTGCCTCCTGCACACACCGCAGAAACATGCTGACAATAACTCATGGAATAGTGAAATGCAAATCATGCAGACATCATCACCGTAATTTAATCAAACTTAAATATATCTAAAAGTATAACTCATTTCCACATTTTGACAAAAAGTGTAGGAGTTGACCCAGTAATTACACCGTTATTAAATATCACGCAAGATGTCTGATAGGTACCAGTGCGGGGGTGGTGCGGGGGCGGGTGGTGTCACGTTGTTGTTCGTCACGCGTCTTTATTGGCGACGGAGAGACATGATTGATTCGTAGCTCACCTCCTCCTCACCTCGGGTGATTTTGAACTTTTAATATTTCCTGTCACTTCAGTTTACCCTTCAATTTAAGGAAAAGTGTTGAGAAACGAAAGTTATAACGCACTGCATATTCTATTGTACAATAAACAAACTAAAGTATTTTTATTAAACGTACGAAATAAAAAAAAAAGTTTACTAATCTACATTACATCCGGTTTGATCACATTCTTAAAATTTTAAATATTCTGAATAGTTAATAGAGTTTTCTATTTTTATTGATCAAGATTTTCAATTCAAATTGAAATGGCTAATATTATTCCATCCGCTCTGTACATTCCTCGAAGTCACGAGCTCTCCACTAAATTCTGTTTATGAATTTTCTAACAATATCATCTGCATAATATTCCAAAAACGTTTTAAATGAATAGTAGGTGGTGTGGTATTTATCTGCGACCCACTCGCCGGTCGGTGCGCGCCGGGCACGTACTGCGATTAATAGCGTCGTTCATTTCTCCTAATCATCGTCTTCCGGAATGAAGAGGCATTTTACAATTCCTATCTCAATTTTATAAGTTAATGGTTCTTTTCTGCTTTTATATGTTCAACCTACTTATACCTATATTTTTATTTATTTTTTAATTTCTATATTTGATATAATATTTTGTAACATTTTTGTATTATAACTCTAAAAATTTGAAATGATTAGAGCAAATTGTACTCTTCCCGATATGAATATCAGAGTTCCGCAACTTATATATTCTACTTTATAAAATAATATTACATTCGTATTCCCAGCACGTATCCAGATCAACCATTATCATTTTAGTATGAACAATGAAATGTTCGGCGTTATCTAAATATCTTTTCCATGTATCTGAGACATTAAAACTGCGGTTCCTCCGCCCGGAGACATCAGGGCTCGGCTCACGTACTGCGATTAATAAAGCTATATCCCCCTCTTTAGAGTCTTTAACAATGGATGGCACTCTCTAATTTATTTTTCTTTCTTTAGATGTCCGGATAAAAAAAATTGGTGAAATATTCATGTTGACGTTACTTCTGTTTTAGATGAACCAATCGGGGGCCGGTCACGTCTCAGATTAACGAAATGTCGACCGACGACGTGC
>DWNA01002475.1:0-11671 GCA_018249835.1 Heliconius besckei
CTGTCTGTACATAGAAGATATAGTATGAGAAAATATATTATTGGATCTATGAATATACTAGAACCCTTAAATATAATTTTTAACATTTTTGTTTGTTTGGCGTTTGTTCACGCTATTTTCAGAACTCCTCTGACAATTTAGATTTATTTCAGTCGTTTCATAAATAAAAAAATATATAAAAATAAAAAATATTTTAATCCACATTAGTTCAAACGGGCGAAGCCTCGAGAGTAAAACTAGATAATAATATTAGTAATAATAATATGATTATTTTAATGAACAGCAAAAAAATGTAACGTATGAGGTGTTCACGGATCCACACCATAACGATTGGACGAAATGGGACGATCGCGATACCGACATCGAGAAGATAAATGATAATTACTACACTTAATAAATATGATAGAATTGCTTTTTAGTTTCATTTCTCCCCTTTTTTAGCTTCACACTGTATCACAGTACTGTAGCAGGATAGGCAGACAGATCCTGGGAACCTAGAGTTAGACGTTTGTGCCCCTACGCCACGACGGTTTCTAACGATAATTATGCATTGATTTCAATTCTGTAATTATAGAGAACAGAGTGTTTCGACACTAGGCACTAAACACGCTTTCTACTTGCTCTGCTATGAAAACTGAATAATAAAAAGGAGGACTAAAAAATATGCTGAAGAAAAAGCAAGGTTCCTTAAGCTCTTACAAATCTTGCCAAATGGTATAATATACAAAGCCATATTTCTAACCCTAGTCTCTTTTTCAGAATTCTTTTTTAATTTCCTTTGTGTAATCGGTTCGGGAAATTGGTGTTGTTTCTAGAGAAATTTTTTATAGAGTTGTTGAGTATTATGCATACATATTTTATAGAGATTTTTTCCTATATATATTTGTTTTAATATTACATGACATTGAATATTATTTTGCGGATTCACGCTTTCAGAAAAAAATGGTGTTACGACACTCCGTTTTACACTTTCCGCACTTTTGCGTATTGAGTGACGGATAAGACATCATCACGTTTTGTGTACCAGAAAATCAAAATAATTAAAAAACAATCACGTTAAATGGGCGGCCTCCATTGAATATTTTTCATAACATATTTTAACGCTCGGGTGCTTAAAATTATTAATAAAATGGGAAATAAAAATATTTCATACAATATTTGAAAGGTTTTACCTTTTGTGTAAATGTAAACAATATAAAATTAAGGATATAAGATATTATGATTTTTTTCAATATCTTTTCATCTTCAACATAAACAAAAATAAAACAACAAATATCTTTTACCTTTTAATTCTTTTTCCACATAGTGCTGAATAAATAAACTTAAACTAAAATAAATTATCGTAACTAATAGTCGACGGGCTCGCGTAACCTCAGAATTAGTCAGTATTGAAGCGGAATCATAATGCCTTAAACCTCGAAGACAAGGGACAAGCTTAAGGCATTACGATATGCTAAATGTCAGATCACCACCAAAGGCATTTCGTAAATTACGTAAGTTTAATATTTAAAATCGTAACTTTGGTCCAAATTTAACTAAAAATTGGAGTTTTTTTTATAAATCTTACGTAAAAAACGAACGTGCCGTAAAGGATCAAGAACTTCGCGTGGTGATCTGACATTTAGCTATTAGAAATTTGATCCTTAATTATTAAATCCTTGTTTTAATTCGTCGGCATTGTTGGTGCAAACATTTGGTTTTGCATTGTTGGGGCAAACATTTGATTTTGCATTTGAGGTAAAGTATACATAGGCATTGCCATTGATTCACTTAATGCGGGTTCTGGAAGGCCGAATAGTATTCTGAAGTAGCGCGCGAGGTTCCATAAAAGATTGGACGTCGCCGGTACCCTGCGTAACAATAAATAGTTTAAACGATGCAAATATCAATACAAATGGTCGGTCGATGGTCACTCAATAACTTTCCTGGTAGATTCAAATTAAGCAAAGTTATTGAGTCACTTATTAAACAAAATACAAAAAATACATTTTAATTGATATTTACAAAACGCAAATCAATTAAATGTTTACATATTATACAAAAACTAAAATATTTTATGACCCATCACCTTTATATATTTTAGACCCTAAAATCATAAGGTATTTAAATCATATATATCTATAAAATTTTGCCTTAGATGTAACATTCCTCGCTAATATCTTATGAGGCTTTTTTTTCTTATTTTTTTTCCTTGATTTCTTTATTTGCTTTACGTCATCATTAAAGTAATTATAAATTACTTCGTGGACCTCAAAGATACCATCTATCATATCTAAACAGGACATTAACAGATTGTATGTGATTGTATAATATGCTGGTTTTTTTGTGGGTGCGAAATATTCTATAACTTTTTGGTATATGAAATCGTCTGTCTTGTTCATAGTAAGCGACGAGATACTTAGTTCATCATCATGTTTACGAGAATTTGTATTTGTTTTACTCCCTTTTAGATAAGCATCCCTAGTGTCGCTTAAAACAACACTCCTCCTAACTCTCTTCCTTCTTTTTTTGCTAAGTTTCTTCCTACGTTTTTTGTCCTTTTTATTAATGCGTTTAGGTGATTCAGTTTTGTTAACCATAATAATGGGCTTCCAATCACTAGGTTCTAAAGAAATAACGTTACTGGGAGTCGTTACAGTTACATTATTATGAATGGGAATTATGTTCTGCCATAAAATTGGCTTTGGGTACGGTAACAATCTATTATTGTTTGGTATTGGAGCAAATGTATTAGGATTTATAAAATATTTTATACGAGGATAATAATAAGTTTGCGGATAATTATGTTTATATTTCTTAGTTTTTATATAATCTAAAAAATCCTTATTATATTTCAACTTGTCTAAATCAACTTTGAATTCTACAAATTTCTTTGGCCTATGTCTCGGTGATTTCCTATATGTCATCTTCCTTTGGGCAATATTTCTGGGTTGTGGTATTAATATTTCCCGCGGTCGTTTAGGTTTCTCAATTTCTGTCTCTACAACGGCCGTAGATACGTCAGAATTGAGACCTCTGAACGTGGGCATAGTGTAAAAAACATTGGCGATCGGATCGACGACGCTCCTTATTTTGTCAACAACTGGTTCAAGATATTTGAGCAGTTTCGACTTACCATCCCACCTCTCTGCTGCTTGCGTAGTATTTACAACTGTAGGCGCCGGTTGCGACTGCTGAGCACTCGCGTCGTTTGCTATCAAATCATTTGAGTGTGCATTAGAGCTTATTGCTGTAGGACTGTACATCTCTGGAGATGCGAACTGCTGGCTCGCTCCGCTAACGGAGTATGCGTGCGACGAAGCGCTCGGAAAATCGATGGGATACTGCGAGTAAAGGTATGGATGGTTTTGCAATCCAACGCTGGAATGAACAAATTTAGTGTAAGTAATGAAGTTAAGCTTCCGATGTATTCCAGTCCTGTCAAAAGTTTCTTTTCAGTCAACAGTCCAGTCCTTATTGGTTCTTCAGTGATCCTGGCATTTTAATCCTCGTAGTCAATAGTCAAAGAAGATAAATTTAATTGTATTTGAAAGTTTAAGCTGATATTACTTTATCTACCAAGAAAAATCTACTCTAATGGTTATAGTGATTTTTTATAAAAAACCGTCACGTCAACAAGTCCGGTGAAAACTCATAAATTAAATATGAACGTGGCTACAGTGCGTGTCAGTAAATAGTCCGTATAGTAAAAACATCGGTACAGTCATGCGAGTAAATTATTAACATTCTTAGAAGACATCGATGCAAATTTTTTTTCACCGCTTTCTCGGTTTCCGATTCATTTCGGATGATTATTGGATAATTTCCAATTAGTTTTCCAATATACACGCACGAAAAGTTTTAAGTGAGTAAAGAATATTTACAGCGTTGCGTGCTCAGAACATGTCCACAATTTAATAGTGTAAATTAGCATCGTTGTCTTTTTAATGTTATTCATTAGTTTCATACATATTATGAATTATACATAGAATATGTTATAAAATATATAAATATGAATAGTGCTGATATATAATTAAAATTAAATTTGATCTTCATTTTCTAGGTTTTCTAGTTTTCTAGGTTAGGCAACAACTAATCTTCCATACACATATTTTTCAGCCAATATTTGTTTTTCTAAAATTTCAAGTGTTTCATCTACAAATATCTACAGCACATGCATAAAATAACTATAATAATTCAATAAAATATCTGAATACGATTTCAAAGCAAAACTTACCCGCTACCATAGCTTTCGTACAGCCTCTTCATCGCCATGCCTATAGTGACCAGGAGTGCCATCTTGCTGGCCAGGAACGCCTTGATCGTTATAACTGACACCATGAACATAGCGAATATGACAACTCCAGCGGACTTCATGCCGAAAATGAGAGGGATTACTGCTTGCATCATCTTGTGCCTAGTCCGTCTTCGCTCTGAAAAAAAAGGTAGATTTTTTATATATATAGGATCCCACATGGTAGAGTAGGCAGAGGGAATCTGGGAGCCTAGTGTTAAGGCACTGCATTTCCCACTTTCCACCGAACTTTTGTGTTGAGTGACGGTCAACATCGCCTATATTCTTGTTACCAGAGCGAACAAGTTGTAAAATAGAAAGTTTGAAAATTTGATGATGGTTGTGGATTTGAATCGTTTTTCTTTTTTCCGTCTATGGTTAGACAAAGTGTGACATTAGTACTTGATTAAAAAAATATTACAAATATGAGAAAAAAAAGGTATCCTATGTTCATCCCGAGACCCTCGAGTATCTCTATATGAGTATTTTATCACAACTAAATTAGCGGTTTGGCCCTGATTGCGTAAAAGACAGACAGACAGAGTTACTTTCGAATTTATATATACGGAGAAGAGCGTAATATAAATGAAATCTATTCAAAGCAAACTTTTTAATTTTCTTTTATTCCATAAAAATAATTGTGGGTTGGAAATTAGATGTAGATATAAATTTATAATACATTTTTTTGCGCTTTTTCTTTCAGAAAAGAAAATCTGCTCCTCATTTTTCGGCGTCTTAAGACGTTTACATGTGACGTGACGCGCTTTGTATTGCTACCAGAGCGAAGAAAATTCATTCCTTCTATTGGGAATCGAATCCACAACCGTCGCGTTTACCATCTAACGCCGCTGAGCCACTACGGCCTAAATAAAATTTAAAGTGGTCGTACACGTTATACATTATTACACAAACTAACGGACGCTAATGACAGTTGTTAGTGTTAATTACTGTTTACTAAACATCTGTTTACATAATAAACAACAGTTTGAATACGTTGATATGTTTATTAATATTGTTAAACAGTCGTCAATTGTATTATATTGAATAAGGCCTAATTTTTTCAGTTGCACGCCTTTTCCCGCAAAGTAGAATAGGTTATCTCTGATCAACTGTTAAAACACTTCGTTCTCAAAATTTTAGATAGGTATAATACGTGTTAAGTGGTAAAACTCAATGCCTAGCTTTGTCTACAAGAACAAAATGAAAGGAATTCATTCCCAGAAGTAGAAGTCGACACCACAACCGTCATGTGCGAAGGCCTTAATCGAATTATGAAATCACCATATAGAATTCTATTTCATTAGTCTTTAAAGTGATGATATCTTTATAATAAGCGAGAAATTTATAACTAGGTATAGCAACTGAACTTTTCGGAAAAAAAAAACAAAATGTAATAAATATTATTTGTTTTTCCCACTTCAAGGCAAAAATTTAATGGTAAAAAGAATATTAAATGGAAAATAAGAGTGTTTACGAGAGTAATTTATAGGCTACTAAAGTCCCTACCTACATTTGAATTATTACTTTATAGCGATCGTATAATGATTTACGGTAATTATTTTATTATAGAAAAAGCGAAATAGTTGAAAACTTACGTGAATAAGAAACTTATTTACTATTATCTTTTTTAAGCTTAGCTTTTACAAGCAATAAGAACCTAGTAGTTACTTTGGGTCTTGATTGGACCTCAGAAATAAAATTATTTAAATAGAAATTCAAACGAGGTGAAACCCATAACCGCTAAAAGAAAATAATATTAGGAAATGGAATTTAATTGGAATATTATTCATTTTTCAAGCTCAATTTTAAATAAAATCGAACTTAGAACTATTACTTAAAGTGAAAATCTACGTCATACTCTATATATAAATATATTTGTGTGCTTATATATTAATAGAAGTATATAAAGTTCTTTAAATTAAAAATGTTTTAAATTGATTATCTTCGTATACTGTTGACGCATTTATATTATTAATAATTCATACTTCATGTGAGGTCACTCCATAAATAAGACTACATATAAATATGAATAAAATAATAAGTTAATATAGAAAGAATAATAAAAAAATAAGAAACTGCCTATCAGTCAATATGAAGAAAAAACTCTAAAAGGAAAAGAGTCACTTTCAATTCAAATGTAATATTGTTTCTTATTTATAATATAAAATAAAATGTGATAAATAACCATACTGCAACTCTATGGCAATGAATTCTCATATGAAACTTACATATTTAAACAATTTTTCAAAATAATATCGCTCTCGGGTGCATTTATACCTATTCCACATCAAATAAATTTGAACTTTATCAGTATATAATAAGGTATATTTTATATTATCATTGTCTATTTGTATGAGAATTTGCTACTCTTCAAGTAACATGGAAACTCACTCAGTCACTATAGGGTTTATGAAAATCAAATTGTTTATAAACATTCTGTAAATGATTGTGTGCATGTAAAAGCCATTATACTATGAGAAACTCGTTAATTGTTCTTTAAAAGAATATTACAACCTATATGATTAATAGGTGCCAGTCGTGGCGTAGGTTGGGGGTTCCAACTCGAGGAAATTAAATATTTATATTTTCATTTCTTCCCTCTGGTGTTGAGACAAGGCGCCACATTAAGTCCCACTATTGAACACGCAATACCTCCAGAATTAAGCGGTAAGTGAGTGGGTGCAATAATATTCCGTTCCCCACGCACCACCCAGTTTTCGAGACATTGTGTGTTGAGTAGTGGAACTCAACGCCGTGCTCTGGTTTTTGTAATATCGAGGTAACAAAAATATGGTATTTCTTCGAATGAGAATCAAACGTCGCGTTCTAAAGTTATTATAAATTTATTCTCTATGATTATAGATTCTCTATAATATAAATTAAATATTAAAGAAGTGTCAGATTTTAGGCGTGTTGGATTTGGGGAATTTAAATTATCATTTTCTCGCTTTTGTCGTTGGTAAGACAATGCTCGGTGTTAGTCAACACACAATCCCTTAATTTTAAGTCCTCATCTTCACTTTGACTTTTACGATCATTTAACATCAACTTAACGTTTATATTTTTATTAACTTAGAAGAAAAATGTAAAACAAACATCTTATTTTTATAAAATACAGTTGTTTAAGCTCTAAAGCCATAGCGTAGGCCGTTTTATTACAAAAAGTATTTTTCTATGCAAGAATATTTTTTATACCTGTTATTTTTTAATACTTATTTCGGTTCATTAACTTCACTTATATTTGTATTGGTATTTAAAGAAAATCTAGCGTCATTTTGACGTTGGAGAATAAGATACTTAAAAATATATCCAAGTGTCTGAAATCAGTTGAAATATTTTTATACTAATAATGCAGCTTCTTGTAGAGCCTGCCAGAGTGTAAAAACACATCGTTTTCCATTTTCCGCTAGAGGGAACCTGGCAACCTTGTATTCCGTTCTCCATTAAAACATTTCCATTCCACTGAATTCTTAAAGTACTGCGTGTCGAGTGACAAAACTCAACGCGTCTGCCTCGTTACCAAATAAAATAATAATTTAAAAGTGTTGAAATATAAAATAATATATAATGAGGCAGTGTTTTAATTTACACGCCTTTCCTCTAATTAAATTGGACAGCTGCGGATGATTAATGTGTTGTAATAAATTACATTTTAACTCTATAGTGCTATGAAGAAGATTTAAAACATTTTCATTTAAAATAAATTTATATACTTCCAACAATATATAAGAACACAAATAGATCTATACATAAAGTATGTACAGACAATACTCACTAATTGGACGATTGTTGATTCCTTTAACTTTTTTATTCTCAATAATCTCTTCATCCTTGCTTTTCGATTTCTTCGGATTCTCATCCGAAACATCTGGAATAAATATACTTATACATTAATATATTGTGGTTTCAACAACTCTACCTCATACGTCAGAGGAGACAGAGAGTGGAGAGCACTCCTTTCTTTACTTTTCATTCGAGTTCAAAGCTTCTCTTAGTGCGAAGAAATGAAAATAATACATTCCCTTGAGTAAGATTCGAATGTGAAATTGCAAATGTTTAGAATCATACGGTGACCCAAGACGCTACTAAGATCTTTCACGCTGTATCCCGCAAATAGCAGGGTAGGCAGAGGGAGTCTAGTAAGACACGTTCGGTTTCCCACTCTCCCTCGAATTTTTCAAGACATTGCGTGTAAAGAATTTTTTTTTAAGAAATAATTAATTCTTTTGAGTGGAGATTGAACCCACAATCGTCGTGTTACAGTCACACCCTTGTGCCCCTGCGCCACGGCGGCCTCAAATCTTTAAAATTATTTATAGAATAATCTCTGAAGGCGTTTTGCCAAAATTATATAATTATTTTCCATCAAGTGTCCATTGTCTTGTCTCCAAAGACGTTTATCTAATTCAGAGATCCGAAGGCTGTAATCTTATGAAATTTCAACGATAAACGATTGACAATGGCTTCGTTTTGAATAATGAATATTCCAGAAATTTAACTTTGATAATTATAAGAGGTGGATTTCATATTATAAAGTGCCAACCAAATATAGCTGCAAGTAATTTAGCTTACTTAATTTAATTTAATAGTATAAAAATATTATTAGTTTAATTTAATTTTGACTATAAAAAATGCTTCTTCAATTATTGTTCGGAACTTATTTTATCTAAAAAATATTTAAAATATACCTACTTACTATTTTCACTATTATTCAAGTAAATAAATGGTGAATTTTATGAAATTTCAGCATAAACCAGCCTTGAGTCTTTTGTTTATTTCAACGAAATTACATTTTATCTTTACAGTAATTTTTAAGATATTTCTTCTAATTATCGTATTATTTCTCAAGAATATTTAGTTATCTCGAAGTCGCCTAAATTATTTACAATTTTTAACTGTTAGGTACCAGTTAATTTTTTTACAGTTAGTATTTAATAAAATCAGGTTCACGCATGCACGCACGCATTACACACACAGCAGGATATGCAAAGGGAACCTAGTGTTAAGACATTCTGTTACCCATTTTCCACCGAATTTTACAGTGGTAGAACTCAACGCCGAGAAACTCATACCAGAGCGATAAAATGTATCTAAATATAATATAAGTTTCGTTTTCCATTACGTATATTGCATACAAAAAATTCCTTCTGATAATTTAATATATCGAAAGTTAGTTGCTTTTGATAGATGAAACGAAAATATTTGGGATAAGCCTTCGAAGTTTTGAAAACCGCAACACACAAGTGTGTATAGATGTAGATAGTACACAAATACTTGTTACGATATATGGATCATTTAGGATCTTCAACTCCTTGCAAAGTTTAAGGAAGTTGGTCATTATGGAGGCTTTAATGAATGAGTTAATAATATTTTTTTAGTTTTACGGTAGTTTGATAAGTAAAAGCGTGGTGTTGAGTATTCCTACCTAACACGCGTTGACTCGAAATCAAGCGCTCAGAATTGAGCTCGTGTCAAATTCTTAGTTCTGGACGTTATTTCCTCTAGCCTTCTCTAGCCGCTTATGCGGGAAAAGAACAAAAAACCTATTATATCCTGGGCTAGGCTATGCTTTAATAATTAGTAACAAAATCTCAAATCCAAAAACAAACTCGATAATCCTCTCAAAAGAATTTATTGAATAATTATTTTTTGCGAAATAACAAAAACTTCGCCTTTATGGCAAGACCTATAAAATTTCAATTTTATCTCCCATTAACATCTCATTCAATTCTTCGTTTTAGAGGTTATAAAATTAAGTGCCTCTTTATACAGATTATCTTATGTATACTTTATCCTTGAAAAATACAAATTTCACTCAAAAATGGTTTTAAGTGTTATCTAAAAATATTTTTTTTAGATATTATTAATAAAATGGCCGTCGTGACGTAGGGAAACGAAGTGTGAATGTAAAGCCTATATGGGTTCGATTCCTACTGGAACAAATTAATTTCAAATTAATTATTTTGATTTCCTCGCGCTGGTAAGAAGACACCGTGGTGTTGAGTTCCACCACTCAACTCACACTCTCGAAAAGCAGAAAATAAAGAACGGAGTGGGCCCTTATTTTATTTTAATTCATCTAATCCTATAGAGTATAAATCGAGAAATTAAAAAAAAATACCTATCACCATTTTTTCCATTTTATAATGTTATAATTAAGAAAATAAAAATATGTTATTGAAAAATCTCATGTCTTTTTACTCATTGCTGGAACTCTATCTATAGCTGGAAGCCATTTTCTTTTCATAGCATCCCAGTCTTGTCTTGACAGACAATGAGCAAATATAAATGTTTAACCTTTCTTTGATAAAAGAAAGATAATAGTAACATTTTATGTTAATAATTCAATTTAGAAACATATTATAGTAAAATTTAGCGGTATTTAAATTGTTCACAAACTTTGCAATTCAAAGACTTCGATACAATAAATACATGAAACAATAAAAGCAAGAAAGTTATGCTTTTATGTATATATACATAGCTATATGTCAGCAAATTGTATTTGAATTCTTTAATTAAGAGTTTTTTTCACTCATAACTTAAACTCAAACGAATAAACGAAAATATGTCAAGGCAATGCCATTAGAATTCAGCGAAAAATGGGGAACGGAGTGTTTTAGCACGAGGTCCTGTCTGCAAAAAAATGAAATTTTAACGTTTGGAAATCGAACCCTCAACCATCGCGTTACGATTGGACACAGTGTCTCGTCACAGTGCCACGAAAGTCAGGAAAATCAAAATAAAAATAGCTTTAATTATTTCGATTTCCCTATTACTGTAATAATCCCTGTTTAAATAGTTAAATGTTTAGATTCAATTTCGGTTTGTTAATCTTCTAAGTCAGATATTTTCTCAGATCAAGTAAGATTATATTTTATGAAATATTATTAATAATCCCTTTAGGCGAACTCAATTTATCTTAAAGTATTTGCTTATACAATATATTATTAGATATCAATTTATACAAGATATTATTAATTATTGATGAAGTTTTCAGTAAACCAATATTAAATGTAGAACAAGAGGCCTGTCGTGGAGCAGGACCACAGGTTTGTGACTGTAAACGCTACAAGTTATGGGTTCGATTTCCACTCTAGGAAAAAGAATATTAAATATTTTCATATCCTCGCTCTGGTAATAAGACAAACTACAACGTTGGGTTCCGCCACTCAACACGCAATGACTCCAGAAGGCGTCAGAAAATGAAGAACAAAAAGAAGTGTTTTAATTGGAACAGAGTGTCCTAACACTAGATTTTCACGTTTCCTATGTTTATCTTAGTATATGTGGGATACAGCGAGACGCTAAAATAATATGTAGAATAAGCTTTTAAAACCAACTCTAAGGGTATTTTTCTTTATAGATTCATCCCTTATCAAGCACACTATTTGTTTTGTA
>DWNA01002476.1:0-11670 GCA_018249835.1 Heliconius besckei
GGATATCGCGTGAAGCTATATATAGTGAAGTTTCGATTTCGATTATGTTCCATTAATTAAAAAAAATACTTTAGAGGCCTTATATCTAAAAGGATTAAAGAGAGATATATATATTCTTTATTGCACATGTAAGAAAAAAGTAAAAAAACAGTTAAAAAGATATGTTTACAATGGCGCAATATTATTATTCCAGGCAACAGTAATATACGAAGGTCCAATAAAGAGAACCAAATTCTCCGAAGGCGGTAAGAAAAGTAAGAAGAATTGGACTGACTGCTTCATGGTGGTAACGCCCACAGCGCTGGTCTTCTATAAAGACCAAAGGACTTATTTAGCTACGGTAAGTTGTTGTTTGTTTTTATAATATTTTAAAGTCCCCCTGCCAGATGGGGGGATGACGACATAAAGAGGTTGGCGGGAAGCGGATGTATCTGAAGAGCTGAGGATCGAGTGTGGTGGCGAGAATTGGGGAAGGCCTATGTCCAGCAGTGGACAAAAGATGGCTGCTGCTAATGATGATGATGATGATGATAATAATATTTAAATCTATTATCTGTTATCGTTTGTATATGGCGGTTGTTTGATTCCTGTTCGGGGGAATGAATTATTCTCATTTCTTCGCTTTAGTAATATAATAAATAACGACGTTTAATTGAAGTACTAAACATAATTTCTAGAAAATATATGACGGAAAGTGGGGAACATCTTAACACTAGGTTTTCTCCGTCTCCTTTAAAAAAAAATACATATTTATATCTAACATTCTTCTTTGTGGCTTCATCCACGCGGGCCTCACTATTATAGATGTTTAATAATTTCATATTTTGGTAGGTAAGCCCTCAAAAATTAGTTTTTACCACATGATATTACAATTTATTAATATTTCCGGCTTTATTTTGATTAATATAAACGATTTATACATATAAATATCTTATCGCCTTATTTTGTTCCGCCATTTCCAGTATGTTTTAAGTTACCGAAACATAAATAAAGAAACTTCAATAAAAGCAACACCTAATACTTATAATTTAAAAAAAAATCTTCAAAGGTAAACAAGTAAAGGGATCAATTAGTACACAACAATAAAATAAACTAAAAAAAGGCTTAGAATTAAATTAAAAGCGGAAATTTAGAAACTAAATCATATTATAATAATACTTTTGGATTATTATCAAGTATAATATCTTGATAAGATAACAAACTATCTACTATATGATAACAGAGTGCCAATGAAAGTGATAATTTCTCACTCAAATAAATATTATTCTAGTATCTAGATACTTAAATATAATCCTATAGTGACGGTAAGGTTCTGTAAGGGCAATGGGTTCGATTCCAACTCGGGACAATTCCAATATCTCTTAAAGGCATGGAAAAAAACTGTCAAATAATATTTTAAATTTTCAACTTTTTTTTCTTAACTTTTTTCTACCCCTAATGAAATTAGCTTGAATATAAATTTAATTGTTATTTATGCATGTATATATCAGTTCCACAATGTATCCCGCACACAGCAGGATAGGCAGAGGGAACGTAGTGCTAAGACACTCCGTTCCCCATTTTCAGCCGAATTTTTGAGGCATTGCGTGTTGAATGTTTGAACTTAAACGTACCGCTTGTTTTCATACAAAAAAATATAAATTTATATAAATGTTAACATTATATTTTAATTAATTGTAAATTTACCTGCTTACAATAATTTTGATTAGTAATTGAAAAGTGACATAATGATTAATGACATTAGTATGCGTATGCTAAAAAATATTTACGCACTAGTATAGGATATTAAACTTTGCCTCATATCGAGAAAGTAGAAAAGTTGCGCCAACTTAAATTACTATAATAAACTGTATTGTCCAATTAAATCAATTATATTAATTATTTATTGGGCGGAAAGTGAAAAATGGTATTTGACACTACATGCCTATAGCCGCTAAATATGCGGGATGATAAGATATATATGTGAAGCTGAGAGTTTTCTATGATTATATATCTAATTTGTATAATGTAAAATGTATAAACTGCAACTGCTGCATGCATGTGTAAATACGACAGGCTGTGAGTTCGATTACCATTCGAGGCAATGGAATATTTTAATTTCGTCTCGTAACAAGAAAAAGGGTAATACATATCCCTTCAAGAATTCAGCGGAAAGTAGCGAACGGAATTGAGCCTACCGCTCTATATGTGAGAAAAACATACACAATTAACTTATAATGTATATATGTGTATGTTCTTTCCTTGCAGAAGATGCCAAAACCTCTAAACACACCACCGAGCCCCACGGCGCCGCGAGCTGAGCTCGTTCTGCCTCTACTCAATGCGCATATTGTCCAGTGCATACAAATGCATACGAGAAGGTCAGTTATACAATATATATGCCGGCAATATAATAAACTTTTAAGTTGTTTGTAAGCAAATATAATAATAATAATATCTTTATTTAAACACTTATATGATATACAAAAGTTGATTAAGGTAACATAATAATAGATAATTTACTTAAATGTTAATATAAATATAATATTTCAGATACAGTCGTTCACTAGTGCTGATGGTGGAACATGACCAGTATCTGCTACAAGAGGAGACGGAGGAGAGTGCCAAGCGATTATTGAAATGCATCCAAACTGTTATATATAAACTTGTAAGTGTTGTTTTTGTTTCTCTTATATATTTCGACTTTCTCGAACATATTAATTAATATAAATACTATATTAAACGGTAAAAATATACTCATATAAAGGACATGGGTCACACTTTTGTTATATTTCCTATAATGAACCAGGGACCACCGCCATTAGACGACAAGCCGAGTCCATACCAAAGCAGCAATACAGACCTCGAGAGCCTAGGCCGTACCCCACCAGTTTCTAGACACAGGACAAAACAGAAAGGTTAGTTTTTTTTAAATATATTTACAATAGTTTTTAATACTCGTATATTTGTAAAAATGTAATTTAAAAAAGTATATTGTTCTTTTATTTATTTAGGTATATACTCTGTGTGTTACACGCGTACAAAAAAATTTAAAAGATTGCACTTTTTGACATTTCTTTTTTTTTTGTATGACATGTTCGCTTTGGATATAGATTATAATTTAATTTAATTATTAAATTAAAAATTACGTAATTATAATAAATAAAAATTGTATAGTTTCATTTGTCTATTTAATAATAGCTTATGAAACTATTTCTTGGTAAAACATTGCTTAGACATCACCTTATTTCTAAATAACTATTGAAATTAATATAAGGATAACATATTTTCTCATCATCATTTTAAATTAATATAATAAAAACACACAAAAATAAAACTAATAAAGTAAAAACATAACCCTTCCTTTGCTGTTGGGTAAAATGATTATGTACATATAACATATTTATAAAATAACAAAACTACTGTTAATATTATTTATTTATATACGTCAGATAGCACTTAAAATTTATTGGCACTGAAATTAGTAAAATTTAGTTATAATTTTAATTTATTTTCCCTTTACTTTTGTTGTTAAAAATTCAGTAAAGGTTGCGGTTGTAATTATTAATATTGAGGTGGTGTGGTTTTAGTAAAAATCATTGATTTACTTCATCTCCTCATCACTTTAAATCGCAATAATAATAATTATTTAATAAATTTTATCATTCCTATTGCCATTTAAAAACTAAGCAAAATCAAATAAGTAGATTAAAATATAACAAGTTTATATATATTATGCAATATTAAGTAAATTGTATTATTCATTATCAAGCTTTACAAACGATAAATATACTAACAGTTTATTCTGTATTATATATTAGTAATATATTACATTTATATTGATTACCAATGTAATGGATTTCTATTACAATTATTACCTGAGTAATCATGATTAAAAGTAAAGATATTATTTTATATTGATTTTTAAATTATAAAATTTTAATACATATTTCTTCAAATTTTTGTGTTAGTAAAATTAGTCTCTTAATATGCTGTTTGAAACATCTAATTAATTATTATTTATTAATATGGTCGAGGCAACTGCTATATGCGAGATACAGCGCGAGGCTGTTTTTTTTAAACAGTTGTATATTCTTCATATCCCTTTGTTTCTAGTTTGTAAATAAAATTAGTTAAATTTATTGTATTGAAATCTCCCACTTTTTGTGGCGTGAGTAACTGTTCCCGGTAAATGATGAATTAATTTGTTTTCCTCATTCAGTTAGTGTTACTCATGGTGTTAGTTCATTATGGTTTAATTTTATGGCCATAGTTCACATAATTTTATTAAAAAATCATTTTAACGTTGGACTTTATAAAACTCTTTTTAACGGTGAAAAAAATGAACTTGTAGTGTTTTTTATATATATTTTAATATTATTTTGATAATATGTGGTGAAAAATATTTTGAAAAATGATCAAGTGATGTTGATTTGTGGCTGTATGAATGGATTCCGTAGTCTGCCTTCATGTAAGATTTTTTTGTATTTATATACATATAGTATATCTAATACAAATATATAAAGGTTGTAATTTAAATATTCTCTTATGATTCTACAGCAGAAAGTACAATTTAAATAATTATTGTTAGTATTTTAACGGTTTTTAACTGAAAAATATATTAAAAAATTAAATGTCTCTAGATCAATTTAGGTGCTATTTTGTATTGAAAATAGCCTTAAGCATTTACGTTTATTTATTGGTGTAATAATTATTATTGATAAAACGTTTCTCACCTCAGCCTTATCTGATAATACTGCGTTATAGATAGATATTTTACGTGATTAAATTTAGTGTTAAATCGTCTTTGATTATTGTCACTTGACCGATGAAACGTGCATGTATAATATAAAATTAATTTTACACCAAAATACGCATAAATAACTACTAATTCAATTTATGAAAGTAATATAGTTCAAATTTGACATTTTAATCAACAACATGGGTATCGCAACAGTGATTATTATAAGTGACATAGTGTTAATTTAACATTAAATCATTAGAAGTAATATGAAATTATAAAATAATTGGGATTTATAAACAAACATGGTGATAAAAGTGACAAATTTTAAAGGATTGAACCTTGTGCAGTGTGATTATGTCGAAGAATAATAAAAGAAGTCCCACGAACAAACTGAGAGATTTTTTTGGCTCCCAGCATTTTACATTTGTGAAAAGTAATTTGAAAATTTACTTGTCAATAGGATTTAATTATTATTATTATTATAAACAGTATTTTATTTTTTGGCATATAACATATAAATATGTTTGTAAAGCATATTCAAAATTTTACATATTTACTTTGTGGTTTTTTTAACCCATGTCGGTGTTATTATATTATTCATTTTTTATCATTTCTATAAGATACAACAACCATCCACCTGAAATTATAATATAAATTAATCATCTCTATGAATTTTGTTACAATTTTTTTGTCAAATACGTGTTACAGCCTTTTTTCATATGTTATACGTCTGTTTATATTACTGCAATGAAATAAAACACTGATTCTTTTTCGAAATTTACAGTTACGACGATTACCGAAAAAGAATTATTAAGTATATCAGTATAATACCATCTAATCTTACATCGTCAACTAATTCCGTTACATCTGGGAACTATTTTTTCTAGTTTTATTATACCTTTGATTCGTTTATTTTTGTTATTAGGTACATTTTGTCGCCATTACAATTATTTTGTAACATAAAAATTATCTATTGAATCCATGATACGATTATCTTGGTTTATCTAAAGGTAACATGCTACAAACGCGATTGTGGCACTTTAGTCTCTCGTAGTGCAGTGTTTATTTTTTATATGATTTGTTAATAAATATACGAAATCAATATAGAATATAGTATCAAAAAAAAAAAGATTTTCTTGGCATATTTTTGGAATTTCTAACGATATTCCACCAAAAGTGTTAAATTTTGGAGAATACACCAAAGCTGAAAGGTAAATGAAATCATGTGGTTCCTTACAAAACTTGTGTACGTCTGAATCATCTAACAAATGTGTCCTTAATAATACCGAATTCGTTGAAAGATATTTGTGGTTTACTAAGAATCCTCTATATACATTTAAAATCTCGGTGTATTGGGCATTCATGTATACCTTATTAAATATATTATGATTAAATATTGTTTTATTTAAATTAAATAAACCCTTACACTATTCTTTAATCTTCTCTCTTTTCATTTTCTTTCAAAGCAGTAACATTATATATGCTAAGGTGGCTGTATGGGTGGGTGTATGGATTGCCTCTATAGTATGGGATCTTTAAATCTTTACCTTTTTCATCTTTCTTAGCTTAATTTTTCCCTAGCTTATCTTATTCCTGTGTAATATATGCCTTTTTCTTTATAAAATCCAAGATGTCATACCCTTTTCAGCTGGTGGGAGTAGCAACGAGGATCTGAGTGATTCCGTCGAGGTTTCAATACAGAAGTCTCAAGTCAAAAGTAAGCTAAGGAAATTCTTCGCGAAACGTCCCACTATGGAAGTCCTTGTGAAGAAAGGAATTTATAAAGGTTTGCTTATGAATAATTAGATGGCTGTGAGATTTTTAGCACTTTTGACATATCCTGGGATGGATCCATTCTTCATACTAAACATATTTGAAATTAATACAATATTATAAGGGGTTTTATCTGCATGAAATAATAATTAAGTAATGCTTAGTATAAATGGTAAATTTTATAAACTTTGCTTTGGATCTACCCCTGGCTAATTGTACAGATTACATCACAGATGGGTACATTTTTAATTTGCTAGTAGTAGAACTATGGTTGCTTTTAGTTTGGCATGACAGTCCTTAATGTGAAGAAAATTTTGGTGAACTTATGTTTTAGGATATTTTTAAAACTAATTGTTGGATTTTTGGATATTTTAATATGATGGATTTAACGGTAAGTTTTGTACATAGAAGTGAGAAGTGTACGCTTGTATTGATTGTGTAAAATAGATGTAGTGGACTTAGTTGGTGTTTTATTTCACGTAGAACCTAGATTTTAGTTACCCAGTAACGGTGGATGGTTGTTTTTTTTAATTGACATTTTTTTATAAACTAAGTATTATACATTAAAGTGACAAAACAGGTACGTTCTTAAGAATTTTTAAAAATAAAAATATGTTTAACGGCTTCGGATATAAATAAAGCAAGACATACAAAATTGATATGTTGGTTATTTAGACACAATTGACAGGTTATCTAGTCTCCTGCATTTTTATGGTAAGGACAGTGAGATCTGTAACAAAAGTTTCTCCATTCTCCAATTTTCATTTATTTAAAAGCAATGCGTGATACGAGATGAAATTACCTCCTCTACCATAATTAAACATAAGTTAAATGATAAGAAATATCATTTAAAACTATTTCGCGCAATATATAATAAGATATTTAATTATTATCTATCTGTCAATAGATGAGCCCGTATTCGGCCGTAAGCTCGAAGATGTTTGCCCGTCGTCTAGTCCCCGCGTGCCCGACTTTGTCCGCGCATGTGTCAAAGAAATAGAGAGCAGTGAGGAGAACATGTGTACAGATGGACTCTATCGTGCCAGTGGGAACTTGAGTCAAGTGCAGAAAATACGTTTAGAGGTAAGTAGAGAAAATAACAAACATTAATATCAATGAATATTTTTAGTTTTTTTTATTTTATTTTTATATATTTTTTATGTATAGTCATTTTATATAGCATTAGACAATGCATATAGGAACTATTGAGCAATATTTTTCACACTCATTTTATTGTAATATATGACAAGAATCCTAACAAACGTTTACAAGATTCAAGAAGATATTACAGTAAAAATAACTTAAATGCGGTAAAATATTTTAATAATAATTATTTTTTTCACAGATTGATCAAAACAATTTATCAGTTATCGAAAACAATACAGACATACACGTACTGACGGGATCCCTGAAGCTGTTCTTCAGAGAACTAAAAGAGCCTCTCATACCGTGCTCTATGTTTAATAGAGTACTTGCGGCTTGCTGTAAGTATACATACATAAATATAAAAAAGGTGTTTTATATTACAGAATGTATAAAATCTTATTTTGATATATCCAAATCAGAGTCTAAAAATAGATAGAAAAAAAATTGAGATTAAGATTAAATAGATAGAAATATAAGAAATAAAAGAAAAAAAAATGAAAATGAAATAAAAAAAAAATGCAAATGAAATGAAAAAAAAATCCTTTTTTTATTAAATATCAAACAATATAATATGATTGTAATAAACTCATTTAAATCTATTGTTTATTTTTTTCAGCGATAAAGCCAAGAGAAACTAAGATAAAAGAGTTCCGAGATGTCATCCATTCTTTGCCGCTATGCAACAGGGACACTCTTAAATTCCTACTCGAACATCTCCTGAAGTAAGAATTATATTATTATTTTGTTTTTACTTCTCGCATATAGTCAACAGCATTTAGCAGCGCGGGCAGAAGAATCCTTATGTTATGGCACTGCGTTCCCCAGGTGCTCTTATGTAATCTTCGAGACGTTGCGTGTTGAAATCGTTCCCCAAGTGGCAATCGAACCTACAACTGTTGTTGTTATAATAATAATTATAAAGAAAAAGTAGCTGAGTTAAAATTGTAAGTAAGCAGTCTCAAACCTAGTCTAGCAGTCCATTTCGAGATTTGAACAGTTTTGACAATTTCTTTGTAGGATTTTTTTCTTAAACGACAGGGTAGTGAAAAAGTTATCGTCCTATCCATGTTATCTTTACTGATAGCCAAAAAAATGATTTTGGCATTTCTATTTTGTAAAAATACATAACATTATTAAAAAATTGTATGCTTTACATATAATGATTTTTAACTACTTCCAGAGTAACACAATACAGCGAGAAAAACCGAATGCATACAGCTAACTTGGCCATTGTTTTCGGTCCAACTTTGCTATGGGCCCCGGCGGAACAAGCAGACAATATAGCTATAGACTGCATACAACAAAACAATGTCGTCGAAATACTCCTAAATGAGTTTAAAGATATCTTTGAAGACACAAAAACAAAGAAAAAAGCGTGATGGTACCACATTTAAATACTATTCAGTTTGGTTGGATTACCACTGTACCCCAATCGGTAATCAATTATGTTAATCACTTTTGTTATGATTACCGGAGTAATAGTTGATTGTGTTACATGATTAACGTAATCATCATTTGATTATCAAAGTAATAATGTTTATGTTTGTAACGGATTTGTGTTGGTAATTTAATTTCAAATAGGTAACAAACATAATTTATGAAATGCATAGATTGAAAATTAAATATCATCATAATATTATTAAATGCATTATTAACTATGGTTACTCTTATACCAAACGAATAGATGAAAATATATGTAAGCTCGGTTCGATGTAACTTTTGTATGTAAATAAATATATTTCAAAATATTTCTGTTACATAATTATGATGATTGATCTCTGATGACATGGAAATAAATATTTATTTGTAATAATCCGCTTTCTTAGCCGCCATTAAAGTTTAAACAATAATTGAATTGAATTATATAAATTCTTTTAAAATTACTTTATTTATTTTTTATCAAAGAAATGCTAGCAAAATGTTACAATATTTTACTGTCTTAATCGATTATTCTAACTTTATTCGATTAGATTAATATCGATATCTCGATGTAAAAAAAGGCGGTTATATAAAACCAATAAATATATTTCGATAGAAAAAATCGTCCAAATTTGGAAAATCGTGCGCGTTGTGACTGTAAGCAATATGTATATGGAAAGACTGTCAGAGGCTCTAGATGTATTTTTAAATAAATAAATCGGTGTGAAAATGACTAATTTAATAATTAATGGATTTAATGTTATATTTATTTTAACACTTTTTTTATAATTAATAAAAAAAATACGAAAACATTTTGGAACACTCTGTATAGCTAAAAGCTTTTTTAAAAACAAAAAAATATTTATATCATCAAAAATAGGCCATTCTCACACTGATTATTAATAAATAAATAGATTATTAATATTATATAAATAATTATATTATACATATAAATATTATATATGTATATTTATATTACGCGTTTAAATAGTCTTAAATATAGTGTATTGTATTTTGTTTTTGTAACACCATTTATTTGGGGCCAATCTGTATATAACCGAGTCCTGTAGGCTTGAAGCCGGTGCTCGTGGATTTGTAGGTCGTTGCTAGTATCAAGTATGTTACGGGTTCGATTTTTTGTATAGCAAAATAATAAAATTTATAATTTTGTTACAACTTTGAAATATTTTTGGTACTGCTTTATATTAATTCTTTTTTTGACTATTTATTATTCAATTATTTTTTAAATTTTAATTAAAAACTATTTTTCTAAGCATTTCAAAATAATTATAAATTATATCTATTATGTAGATTTTTCTTATTAACAACTTCAGCAAGATATCGAACTTGTGACTGCAGTCTAGTAACATCAAACCGCGATGCTTATTTTGTGCCTTACGCAAAGGTTTTTTGTAAATATTCATCATAGATGATATCAGTTTGTGATAATATTATTGTTGTTGTGTTCTAGAAATTTCTTATTGTATTTTTTTTTATTGTATCTCTTGATAGTGACTCTAGTCCTACTTAGATGCTGGACTTGATTGAATGTATGGGAATTTCGAAGTGATAGGTTGTTTTGATTATAGAGTTAGGTGCAGGTTCGATTTTTCTTTTTGATTTTTATTGAAATGATATGTATATTTAAAATAAATATTTTTATAAATAAATGTATAGTTGTAAGCTACGAACTAACTAACTAACGAAAGTAGTTGAAATATTCTTAAATATATAGTAATTTTTGTTTAGTATTTATAAGTATTCTTTTCATTAGAAAAACAGCTTTATGGTAATTAAACCCACAACTATCATATTTAATTAATAAATATAATCAAAATAATCTATAATTTCCATATTCCCAATACGTTTTTTACTGTATAAATAACACCAATAAAGGTATGTTACGATGTAAGCTAGGAACCAAAGTTTTGTAATGCCGAGGAGTGCGTGTAGTTATCGTGTATTATCTTTTAATGTTTAACGCAAATAATGCTTGGTAATAGAGAAATGACATTAAATAAAAATTACTTATTCAATTTTTGGTTTTGTTTTCTTTTTCTATATCATAATTATCAAAATTGTTAATATTTTTTTATGCTTCACACTGTATCCTTTATATAGCAGGGTAGGTAAAGGGAACCTAGCGTGCTTACGTACCGCCCAATTTTCATGAAATTGCGTGAGAAACTCAACAAATGCACATTCTCAATTGAGAATTGAACCAGCAACCCGCCGCGTCTACAATCCAACATTGCCGCTACGCCACAACGACCTCTAGACTTAATAATATACTCTCATATCTTAAATATTTGAACAAACTAAGGCTAGGCACTATAATTAGTACTAACTTCTCATTACGCGGAGTGGTCGGGCTCCATTAACTAAATTAAGCTATATTCGAGTTTGACCGCCAAACTTAATAAGTTGAAAATAATTAAAATATACGAACACAAAGTAGATTAGCTAGGATAACGGAATTTATTATTAAAAAGAAAAATACGTGCTTGGATTAGATTTTTTGTTTTTGATTAAAGGAAAAAGCTCGATAAATAAACTCCACATTTGAAAACGTTGTGGCGCAGCGACAGAGCGTTTTGACCGTATAAAGG
>DWNA01002477.1:0-11666 GCA_018249835.1 Heliconius besckei
AATTAATTTATTTCACGATTTTAAGTGATGGGTATCTTAAAATGATGGTTCTTAAACGAGTGGTGATGGTGGTGGTAGTGGTTGTCAACGAGTGGTTGTGGTTGTCCTATGTAAAACTTCATTTAATAAGGTATTATTTTTGTGTAAAGTTACATTTTGGTATATTGACAAAACCATACATAAAAAGTATTCGGGCGAATTGAGAATCTCCCTTTTTGAAGTTGGTTGAAAATGAGAACATCCTCTTTTTTGAGGTTGGTTGAAAAGAAATGCAACGATCAGGAATTTCCTTTCTGACATCAATTTAAAAAGTTTTTGCTTGTAACTATTACAAAATAATCAATTTTTTACCAAAAAAAAACAAAGTTTCTCAATTTTCACCGGATTTCATAATCGGAACCTAACCAAACTTTCACCAAATTATCCTTAATGTGTATCCTTTCAAATAAAAAAAGAATCATTAAAATCGGTTGGCGCGACATTGAGTTATTCGTCTATTTGTCTCGCACATACCTAATGCTAATATAAGACTTATGTGATTTTCTCATAGATACCATTGTCAGACATGGATCAAAAAAAAAATGGGACCATTCGGGAAGCTTCACCTTTCAAACAAAAAAAAAATTCAAAATCGGTTCACCCAGTCAAAACTTATGAGGAAACAAACAAAAAAAAATACAGTCGAATTGATAACCTCCTTTTCTTACAGAAGTCGGTTAAAAAATATTATGTTATACTACATGGTTTGCTCTGGAACTTTTTAACTTCATTTTAGGAATACACTATATTATTATATTCCACTAAAAGCACTTCAATGAACTCTACAATTTTATTTTAATTCATATTTTTAATGACTGGACTTATTTTAATGTAACTCACTAATTATTTAGACATTAGAAACTAACGAATTGAGTAAGTGCGTTTGTTCGTGATCATGGTTATAACCTATAATAGTTTTGCTTCATTAAGGACCACAGGCTCAGACCTTACTTCTTTAACAGGTAAGTAGGTATACTTGAATAACATTGTCTTTTTTATATAACTTGTAATTTTTGTTCTTAGAAAAACATTTGTACATTTCAGTCAGTTAAATATTAATGGATGATTCTGAGTGTGGAATTAAATTGTTAATAAATATACGATATAAGAAATCTACATAATTTTTAACCGGCTTTCATAAAAAAGGAGGTTCTCAATCCGTCGGCATCTTTTTTCAGAAATATTTTAAATATATCGTTGAGTTCTTAAATTATACAATATTTTATTTAGGCGTTGTAATAACATTTATGTATAGGTATGTGTTTACACGGATACAAGGTGACGCGGAAACGAACATGAGATACTCACCGGGATACCACGGTGCTCTTTCGGGGGAACCACATTTGCTCTGCCGTCTTAATTAAAGCTATTTGTATACATTCTTTTGGGGACTGTAGAACGTCCGAGAGTATAAGTGACAGTTGTTGGTTCGATTTCCAGTCAGATGAATAGAGATTTTATATAGATTTTAAAATATAACCATAAGCAAAATGGTCTTCTATGACACATTTTGTTTGGCATTGACGAGATCAATTATTACTAAACTTATTCCATATAATATTTATTAAAAATATATTATAGAAAATGTCCTCTACAAATTTCAAATAATAAATGATTGTAAAAGAACATATACGCTGTAGTTCCATCCTTAATGAGAAGAGACTAGACCGGAGTAACCTCATTAGGTCATACGATAAAATGACTGACTTCATTTATATAATTTTGGTAACTTAATGGAGATTACCTGTCAGTTTAGGATTATAAGTATTTAAAATTATATATTAAGTCAAGATTTTTAAAATTATTAGAATCTCACAAGACTTTTAAATTAAAATCATGCGCTTGTTAAATACTATTAGTAGTCTTTTTGAAAATTGTATATTTTCAAGTTATAGATAATACAAATATATATTTCTGCCTACATAAATAAGAGGAATCAACAAAATGATTATTTAGTAAAGCCACGCGGCCAAAGTCCTATTTTTTTCATATCATCATCATCAGCCTGTCCTCGACCACTGCTGGACATAGGCCTCTCCAATGGCACACCACTTTTTTTCATATATCAATTATGAATAAAATTTTGATATATTTATAAGAACATTTTTTTTTCTTGACGTCATGAGTAATATGTTTAAAAAGTTCGATGTGAATACATGTTTTTCGACTCTACATATGATGGAAATTATAAATGGCAGAGCTTCTTCCAAACATAGTTAACGTTTGTTATTTTTTACTTTAATAGATAATAGTTGACGTGTCGTACGATTTCATTGTAATTTTTACTTTATTTTGTGTATTTTTAAAACTTTCTGCATACCTATATGAATTAAGATCTTTGCATAAAATGCCTTCCTCTATATTGCATGATAAGGACAGATCAAACTATATTTATGTATAATGAAAAGAAACTCTAAAATGTAAATAAAATATATTTTAAACATACTAGTTTCTGTAGTTTTTAATAAAAAACAACTTCAAGTCGTCATTTCAAAGCTTAAAAATATTGTTTTATTACTCATAAACCAATAATGAGTTTTTTTTGCAAAAAAGTTCTAAAATACCTTTAATATTTAATTATATATAATATTTAATTAAAATGTTGGTCATTTCTAATAAAATAAAGTAAATACTTACATATTTGAGTGTAAAATGACAAAATCCTTCAACGGTAAAAGTTTCCAAAGCACGGGTCTACAAGTGTCTGCGTCCACGCACACTCACTGCACAAAACAACCAAAAAATCTGTTAAAAAAGGTGAATTTTTCGAAAAAAAATCCCTCAATCACATAGTCCAGGGTCTGAAGGTTCCAAAATGAGCACTTCCTAAATAGGCCTATAAGAATCTTATTGGATTTAAAAAGGCAAAATGTTCGCGAAAAATTAGCGCGGTCACCCGCCGCCCGTACATTTAGGCCTACCGCGCGCGCCGCCGACCGACTCTGCACTATATGTTCCCGATAACAATCCACTGATAAGGGACAACGGATAGATAAGGGCCTCTGTATTGACAACTGAACTCGCGTGATTCTATATAGCAAGTAGAAATGATAATTCGAGTCAAAGAATTGGTTATGAGCCTTACGAAACGGACGTAGAGACAGTAAATGGTTAGATAGAGTGAGCCGCTTAGTTTTATATACGCTTGGTACGGAGGGTTTCTAGCTTAGGGGTTGAGCTCGAAGGGTGGGCCAGGGTAGGTCGTGGGGGTCCGCGAGCGCGCCGTGCTCCGGCGACTGGCACTAACGAAATGGCGTGAGCCGACTCTCGCGCCGAGTAACCTTGTTATACGACCTCGCGGACCGATTTATGCCTAAATGAAGAATCCTAATGTAGGTATGGCATATACTTTAGGTACCTAACTTTGATGCTTTCGAAATTTCGAGAAATTTTCTTGTTGAGTTAGGTGTACTAGAAGATTTTTGTTATTAGTGTTGAAATTGAAAGAAATTTTAAAGGGTCTATTTACCAAAAAAATATTTATTTGACATATTTTTAAATTGAGGGGTGAATTTTTGTGAAATAAGAATCACAAAATACCACAACAGGGTAAATATATTTTTTATCTCGTCTTAAACACTTCAGTTTGACAATTAACAATGTAGCTGCGGCCTGGAGCTGCTGGAGCTGGAGTAAAAGTCATTATTACATTTTATTTAATTGTTCAGTCATATTAGTTTATAAGAAAAAATATCAAAAAATATTTTATAATAGGTATTTACTTAATTTTAAAAAATATGTTTGAAATTATTTTCCATTCTTTTCTTCAATAAACATCTATAACTATATACCTTTGTTAAACAAAAATTGGTAGAGAATATTCAATGGCAAAAAATATACATATATTATGTAGAGACATAAAATAGAAAAATAACTTATTAGTGCAAGCTCGTATTAGAACTAATATGAAAGTTAACATTTTAACAAAACGAGACAAAACGGTGTTGAATTCCGCTACTCGACACATACATTCTCTAAAATGATACGACTATGGCGAAAAGAGAGTCTTGTCACAAGGTTTCCTCTGCTCTCTGCTTACCCTGCTATGTGCGGGATACAGTAAGACGGTGCTTTTTATAAACAATAAGTTAGCAATAATATAAGGTTGAGCAGAAAATACTTAGTGACAAGACTCTCTTCTTCATTTTTCACCAATTTACGACTTTACGATTCTGTATTATACATTACATATTTATTTCTTAATTTGACGTCAGATATTTTATTTATGTGTGTATCCGTATTTATTTTTAATTATATAGAGAATTATATATAAGTGAATCAGGCTTAGTGACATTATATTCTTCACTCCTTTTAATATTTATATATTTAGTAAAAAAAGTAGAGTCGATTTTAAATATTATCTTTATTTTTTATTACCGTAATAATTATAGGGATAAAAATATAATTATATATGTCTACTATATTTTAACTGAATTAGTAAAAAATGTACACTTACCGGGAAATATTTTACTTGGAATAAATGTTTGTTTTTGTACCTATGTATTGTACCTATGGATTCAAAATTAATCAAATTATGATGTATTTTTTTTTATTTATTTCTTCGAAATATAATATGTATGTATAACTATTGTACGAATTATTTTGGAACTTTGAAATAAGTGTACACTTTTTATAGAATAACAAAAATAATAAATAACTTCTCCTTTGATTTCATTTTGATTATTATAATACTGCTCTATAAGTAAACATTTTATTGAAGAGCCATATATGAAAAAAAACTAAAGAAATTTTGTTCAGCCTTCCTTTCTTTCTTCAATATTATTATAATCTACTAAAATTTGTTACTATTTTTTTAAATAAATACATATTTATTTTTTATAGTATTGAAGTCCTCCGTCATTGAGGGACTGCTGGACTTAGGTAGTTTAGAGAGTGTAGGGGACACATACACTAACAGAAGTCGGAAATTCCTGCGGGAATGATAAAAACAGGATCTTCCATTTTGCTTCTTAAAGTCCACTCAAGCAAAGTTACGAAAAGGCACTATTTAATTATATAATATAATAACTTAAAGAAATCTACTAATTTCATTCTATAATAATATATTTTTTTATTCTGTTTATCATTAGCAGCTACTTATAATTTTTTACCTGTCTGTCTATGCATTGTATGTCTGTCTGTGACATCATAGCTCCCAAACGAATAAATCGATTTTGATTTAGTTTTTTTTATTTTTAAAGTTTTCAACAAGCTTTTCATGTCAAGAGTTCTTAAATATCAGTTATTTATTTGTTTTTTACTTTTATTTGTTTATTATATGTTAACAAGTTAGATAAATTTAAAACATTGATTTTTTTTACTTCTGAAATGAATTAGTTTTTGTTATCAAAAAACTAAAAAGTTCGTTCTTAGTGTTCAAAGATATTAAATACTAAATGAAATATCCTAAATGAAATATCCTAAATTAAATATCCTAAATTAAATACTAAATGAAATATCCTATTTAGCCTAGTTCTTTTTTAATAATTATATATTAATAAAATTTTAAACTATTATTTTACTTACTTTTTATTTTACTATATTAATAAAATAATAAACTTATAAATAATGATTATCATACATAATTTATAAGAATAAGAAGATAAGACTTAAAATAAGTTTTCTCTGGCTATATGGCTGTAGTAGGCATACGTTAAAGTTGCGTAAAAAATATTCAAAATCAAAATATGATTTATTGAATAAGGCCAGTACAGGCACTATTGGATCGTCAAGTCACATTAGTATGTGCAGTAGTGCCAGACCTACAGGGAGCTGCCACTGACAAGAAACTCAACAGTGCCTCTTTAATAGCTCAATAGTTGTTCTTTCAAAATCAATTAAGTAATAAAGAAAGGAGAGATTCCATTGTCATTAAAAAACAAAGTGATGACTCACTTTCCACCCCACAAAATAATATCTACATATAATAAAAATAAATAAACATAATTATGCAAATGAACGTTATACATATGTACATGCATATGTAATAAAACTATTTTATTATATGCAAATGAAGATAGGGCGGGTCTATGCCCCTCGATAGTAAAGGTAACGACTCCCCTTGCTTATAATAGTATCTTTTTAGTTTATCTATCATTTAAATTAGTTTATAGTTTAAGTATTACTTTATATGGGATTTGGGATCCAGATTTGGAATCATTCTCCCACCAGTATTCCCTATATTGAAATAATTTCATTTATTATATTTAATGAATATTTAATATGATTATATGTAATGTAGAGACATATATATTAAAAGCCTTTTAAATAATTATGAAATAATATCAACATTTTAATTATAAATAAAAATAGTTTTAAGTATAAAAAAATACATACGAGTATAGTAAGTATAATTTTATGTTTAAAAAGTATATAATAAAGGTAAGAGAGCCTCAAGTACAGTCACTACAGTACTGAGTCACTTAAACTCATTTAGAAAATCCTACGGTACCTAAATATTATTATTAATCACAGACAGCCTTTCCCCAAAAACAATCAAATTTGAAGAATAATTCCTGCATACTTAGTTACTATGCCAACATTATTTGGTGAACTGTAATACACGTGTATGTAAATAAAGAAGAAAACGTCCTCCATACGCAGAGTCTTCTCATATCTAATATATGATTATAATAACAAAGTTGCAGGAAACCAAGTTATATTTAAATACATATTGTTATAAGAAAATTGAGGCACAAGCAAAACGGAATTATTGCTTACTACGATATTGTTGCAATGGAAGAGGTTATGTTGTTTTTTTTATTTAAAAAAGAATAATAATAATGGTATTACCAATAAACGGCGATCAGTAGATGTGAGCATTAACTAGCGATCACGAGTCCCAGGTACTGCTCCGAGCTCCTCGTCCTGCGATAGGATGGACACCAGCACTAAAGCGAATGCTAAGGAGCTTCGTCACTCTACTTTATATTAACATGCTATTATCAGTTTGACTTGTGTGTCATAATATTTAAGAAACTGAATTTGACCCACTTATAATAACTGTATCATCGTGAAACTTGGCTGCGACAATACAATAATATTGTGTCAACGAGCTGGCGGATGATGGAACCAGGATCCTAATAGTGGCCATCCACTCGAGTTTAGGCTGATACAATTTATAGCTCCGAGCATTGCACCAGTTGTAGCACTCGGTGTTGGAAAAGTGAGATTTTGTTGTTATTTTTTTAAATATATTATTTTATTTTAAGGGAAACATCAAATAAAAATGTTAATTTTATAGACATTTGCATATTACATGTTATTATTCTTCTGGCATTAATTGATTAGAATATTTTTATATAGGTAGATCATCTCCCCGGGAGATGTGACGGGCCAGGCTGTACGCAGTGGCTGGCAGTAGGAAGCAGAAAGCTGAAGACCAAGCTCAATGTCATACTATACAACATGAACTAAGATTACCCTAACCTTACCTTACCCTACGCCCTTAGCCTCCTAGAACTTCCTCCAGTATCATCGATGCTGTGTACTCAAAGGTCAAGCGAAGTGTATGTCTTATTATTGTCTATATTTACTAGTTTTATTATATTTTTTACAATAACAACTGTTTGATTTTAATATGGTCTCAATTTACCTTTTTCAACAAAATGTTTTAAACTTAGACTTGATTTTTTTAGCTTCACGCTGTATCCCGCACACAGCAGAGCACAACACTCCTTTCTCCGTTTTGCGTCGAAATCTGAAGGCATTACGTGTTGAGTAGTGAAACTCAACGCCGCATTCGATACCAGAGCGAAGAAATTAAAATATTAAATATTTCATTTCCTCGAGTGGGGATGAACCCATAACCATTTCTGCATCTGCGCCACGACTGGCCAGATCATTATAAATATAGAGCAAAATACAAAGGACGCCATCTACATAATACTACTATATAATATTTCTACTAGACACTAGATGGCGATTAATTTTATTAATGCTTTTTTTAAAACATGGTCAAAGAACTAGCAAAATCTTAATCACAGCAAATTGAATAATTACAATTTTATTTTGAACACATATAATTTTGTGGATATCTACAAATTTTATCACAAGAAAGGAACCTATTGAAATAGCTTTATAAGAAAAAACTTATAACAGTATACAGGTGGAAGCGTCAGCGCTCCTCAGATATAATATTTCAAACCCATACCTGAAGACATTAATCAAGATACCTCAACAGTTTAGACGTAGGATTTTATTTCATTTCGCGATGTTTATCCATACCTGTATGTCGTGTGACGCAGTCACGCATAGATACAAACAATATATAACTAATACAACTTTGAACTTTAATTTTAAATTTAATACCTACGATTAGATTTCGGAATGAGGCGTGTGCGGCGGTATCTCTGCGGATAGGTTTATGTGTGCATGACCGTCTTTAAAAAATTGCGTTTTATTTTAAAACGTATAATTTTATTATTTATTATGATAAAAAAATATATATATAATATTTTCACTTTTGGGAAAAAAAAAATACTTTATATTGAACAGAAAAGAATAATATTTAAATGGCTGAATAACTTAACACCTTTGCTTTTAAAAAAAATGGATATGTGATTGTCTATTGTTATTTCATTTGCAGCTAGCTTCACACAATTACTCGATACAATTCAGAAACATGGCTACCGTAAAGTTCGCTGTTGTTGATGCAAATGATTTTCTATCAAAAAAACAAACTTCTGACCCCGAATTAGCTACAGATTGGGCTAAATTAGAGGAGTTTTATAATAAGAAGTAAGTTTTATTCATTTATTATATACTAAAGCTAAAGAATTTGTGTCGTTGGACGCGCTAATCTCAGGGAGGTGGTAAGTTAAATATAATAGTTAAATAAAATACTTTTGCCTATTCAGTTCATTTATCGGGAAAGACTACTATATTACATTTCGTTTTATTGCTATATTACATTATTTCGTATGTAACAATATAACGTACTAGAGGTACCTGCTATCAGAGCCACCTCCGCACTTAGTATGTATCCTATGTCATATACAACATAGTTATTTCCATTTGATTCTTTGTTATTATATAAATATAATGTAATGGCAATTACTTTTCAGGTTATGGCATCAGCTTACGTTGAAACTGATGGATTTCGTGAAACACCCCTCCTTAAAGACTGGCGACAATCTAATACAGCTTTACAGCAACTTTATTACAATATTTGAGAACAAGTAAGCATGCTGTAAATGGGATGGTTGTGGGTGCGTTTATCATTACGCAGAAGGAATTACTATTTTCATTTCCTTGCTTCAATATCAAGACAAAGCGTGCCATGAGTGCTGCCACAATAACATACAATATCTAATGGAGGGAAAGTAGGGAATGAAATGTCTTAACTCTCTTCCATCCCCCCATGCTATATGATATGAGGGATTAAGCGTGAAATGAAAAGCATATAGGAAAACAAAAGAAAAATTAGATTTTGCAAGTCATTTCTTGTGTCTTTTAGTTTAGGTTTTTTTTGTTGATGACTAATGGTGTAGAGTTCTACCACTCAGCATGCAATGCCTCCTGAATTCAACAGAAAATGGGGAACAGTGTCTTAACACTAGGTTCCCTCTGCCTACCCTGCTGTATGTGGAATACAGTGAAGCTGACTTATTTCATACCTATTAAGTTTTGTTTTCAAATCACTTTTCGTGACCACTTACACAAATGTAAAACTCAGCTTACACCTTGTGGACTGTACATAGTAAGGTATATTTATAACCTTTTTTTTTTATGATGACTAGATGAGTTTTTATTCCTTTCTCCTCTAAACCTCCTTTTATATGTAAGGACTGTTAATAACTTTGTACCTTTTTTCAGAATAAATCCCTTGTCCTTAGTGGAAATAGTTGCCCACATTGTGCAACAGTACACCGACAAGAAGGAAGCTATCACATTCCTAGAAAAAGTCGAGACTAAAGTTAAGATGAATGATGAAGCATTAGCTCTGTGTAAAGTAAGTAGATTTTTAGAATTTTAGTTTTAAACATTGATTTGCTTTTTTTTGTTTTAGCTTCACTCTTTATCCTATTTACTTAACTTATTTATATATAGTTGTGTATATTTAAGGTGTGGACTACAGACAGAAAGATTTGGTACAAAAATTAGTTGGTAAATTACATTTTAAAATTTTAAATAATTACTTTAAACTTAAGGCTAAATGATGCCTAAACCATTTTCTTTTTACATGTATTAATAAAAAAAAATATTAAAATTTTCGACAGTTTGAAGATTATCAGCTGTTTTCTAGTTCGTTTTTTTATGTGGGAGGCTTTTTGTGTCAGGGGGTTTTTTAATATCAATCCCTTTTTTTGTAGGTTCTGCAAGGTCAGATCTATCTGGAACACCTTGAAGATCTGGACTCCACAGAGAAGATTATAGAACAGCTGGAAAACACGCTGGAAGATGCTGATGGAGTGACCCCAGTGCATGGCAGGTTTTATAAGCTTGCTTCTGAGTATTATAGGTTAGTTTATTTTTATGTATTTTTTTTTCTTGTTGATAGTAACTGTACAATATTTTTAAAATTAAATTAAAATTTATTTCAGTGTTATATATAATATCATAAGAAGATATCACTTTAATATAGATATACTACAGGTGACATCACTAAGCCTTCGTCTTCTAAACTTATTTAAATCTTTTAATTTGTTTAATATTTTCTCTGAACCAACTCGTATAACGAATACGTCCGCTACTTGAATAGATTATGCTTTTTGTCATTGTGACACTGTAGAAAAACAAATTATTACTAATCTAAGCTCGGATCATTGTGGTCAAATGTTTTCGGTAATAGATAAAACAGTCGCAGAACGTAACCAAATATCAATTAGACCAATTACTGAAAATAAAATTAATCTTTTTAATAATAAAGTGTGTGAAAAAATTGCAAACTTAGAAATAACCGGATTAAATCCGAATCAGCTATATTGCAAAGTTTTTAATTTACTCTCAACAGAGTTTGATAACATTTTTAAAGTTAAACAAATATATAAAAACTCGAAGTTAACTTTTAGCGACTGGGCAACTGTAGGTATATACCGAAGCAGAAACAAACTATACAAATTATATAATATGAGGCAATGGAATCAAGATCCGGCATTCTTGTTAAAAGTTAAAAAAAAATTAAAAATATTTAAAAAGGTATGTATCCAGGCTAAGTCTATATATATAAGAGCAAAAATTTTGAACTCTAGTTAAAATTTAAAAAATTAAAGCTACATGGGATGCTATTACTACTGTAACTGGGAGATCTAGAGCTGTCAGTGAACCTATTAAATTAAAAATTAATAATGTAATCTTAAATTCAGATTTAGAAGTGGCAAATACTTTTCAAAATTTTTTTTCTGATATATCTATTGAATTAACACGTTCTCTGCCAACATCTCCTTCGGAATCAGAATTAATACTAAAGACCCATGTAAATAGTTGTAGACAAAATTTTGTGCTTAAGAATGTGTCACCAGATGAAATTGTCAAAACTTTTAAAAGCCTCAATTAAAAAAAAACTGGTGACTTATGGGGCATGTCTGTTAAAGTTCTTAATTCAATTATACCTAATATTGCTCCTTACCTTGCTTTAATTTTTAACAATTGTGTAGAATCCGGTACTTTTCCTGATTTAATGAAAT
>DWNA01002478.1:0-11664 GCA_018249835.1 Heliconius besckei
CGGCGGAAAGTGGGGACAAAACAAGATTCCCTCTGTCTCTCTCTCTGCTATAAGCGGGATAAAACGTAAAGCTTATAAAATATTTAATATAAAGTATGAATAAGTCGCCTTGAATATGTTATGAATTAATAAATATACGAAACACTCAGTAAACAATATAAACGTAGAATGCGATTCAATGACTCCAAGCTCAAACAAAGCAGGAAAATCATTATTTTTGAGAACACCTTTAGTCCATATAGCTTAACTTCCATATGATACACACAAGGTGCTCCTCTCACATTATTAACGAACGTTATTTATCTAGCGTAAACGCCGTATAACCGTTGTTTGCTATAAAAGTGGAAGAACGTAAACGTAAATTATCTATATAGCAGACACCGTTTAATATACCTGAATAAAATACGATTATAGTATCGTATAAGGTTACTGAGAGTTTTATTTTCATAGTAGAACCTTTTACGTTTCATTTACCTAAAATATTTAGCAAATCAATTTTTATTTTTTTTTATATTTTTTGTTTTCCTAGTCTTAAGACAGTCCGGTGAGTCCCATTAAGAGATATCCGGTCGCCATTTTCAGTCGAATACTGAAGGCATTGTATGGCGGAACTCAACGAAGCACTTTGCCTCGTTACCAGAGTAAACAATCGCACAATTGTGGCCCTGTGTCAGGACTGGCCTCAGAAATCGAATCTGTACTCCATGTCTCAACATATCAAGCCCAAGCACACGAGGTTATACACCTCAATAATTATATTTTCAAAGAAAACTACGCAAGCAGTTTTAATAATCTTTTACGAAGCCTTTCAAGCGTATCACTGTCTGTTACCGAAGTCGGTAAACAAAGGAGGACTCATACAGTTTATGGATGAAAGTTACTCGTATAGTTAAATATTGGACTTGTAGATTAAAAAAGTTCCTACATTATTGACTGAACATATCGAGCGAGTGATGCGGTAAATTGATCTGAAAATTGGACCTAAATGATACGGTTTCAAGCCAAATATGACAATAAAAGTCCGTTATGGACGCCACAAAAGTTAGTATTTTATTGGAAAACTTGAAATAAGCTATTATTATACAAATCTATACATATATAGGCTATTATAACAAAACAATTCACAATTTATAAGAAATTTTAATATAATTCTAATGAATTTTCGTTCCTTCAATATTTCCAATATTTTTGTGCTTCACGTTGCATCCCACATATATAACGGTAAGGAGAGAGAACTGAGTGTCGAGACAGCACTAATCTGTATGTTCCGAGTCCAAATTCGAGACATTGAGTGTTGAGTGGTGGAACACAACACCGCGTTTTATCAGATTTAATTAAATATCTTAATCATCTAAGCATCCTTCATAATAACAGCAGCCTATTTTCAAGTTCACAAATCAATCAATTAAAAAACAAAAACAAACAAATAATTTCCACATCATCAAAACACTCAAAATAAACGTCTATAAACGAGTAGGTACATAAATATACTAAACACAAATATAATTCGTATGACGTAATAAAAAGGTCAATGTCGATATTGCATTACATAGTATGTAGTATGTAGTAAGCTGTACATATAATATACAATGTTCGTCATAAGTTGACCGACTTGAGTCGAGAGCCAAGGCTAGGTGAAAGCGTAATGCGACAAGATTTACTCGCTATATAATTTAATCTGCCTGTAAATGGTATACGTATAATAGAATTATCAAGACAGCCAATTATAAGCTATATAAGTTATAATATATTTTTTTTATTATATTATAGAAATGAGCTTGCTAGCAAAGAAGTAATAGTCAATCGTTACAATGTTCTTCACTAGGCTTTACCTGCGGCTTCGCCCGATTGGTTAAATGTATATTCCCATTTGACCAATCTTAAACACACTTTAAGTGCCCGAGCTCAGGCCGTAACATTTAGCTTTCCGGAACTCAAACCATTTATATGAAAGCAAATTTGGTTAAAAATCCTTTCCAAAAAAAATTCTATAATAACGACAATATCTTTAAGAAACCGAACGTATTGAATTAGTACAAAACTTACGGTTCTAGTCTGGTAGTGGTGGCTGCGACCTCGTCGTCGCTCTCCGACAGCCCGAGGCTCTTGTTTACCACGTCACTGTAAGCGTGCGATAGTAATTTATGGTATTTATACGTTAATTTAAAATAAATCTATAATTATTTTATAACTACAGATATTACATACATTATCAAGCTATATATTATGATAAAAAACTAAAGTCCATAAAAAGTCAATTGATCCTTTATATAGTATCAATGTATTGAAATTGTATTTTATTGTATAATTGTTATACTTACGGAGACACAGAACTCCTTGAATTTGATATCCGGTTGCCCACGCCTGTAAACAAAGAAAAATGAAACGTTAGTAAAATATAACATATTAACACTATGAAACTATAAAACGTTCAAGTCCATGTTATATAATTCGTTAGATAACCTCTGATTTAATCTCAATTCACAAGAAAAGTAAAAAGCAAAGTAATGCATATTCCGAAAAACGCATATTTAAAAATGTCCCCACGAAACATTGTAAAAATCCATTTATTTAAACCACACAAAATTCCAATAATTTTAACACAGCGTGATTACAAATGTAACTTTCAAACATTTGTTTCTATCGCTGTCTTAGTTTTAAAACCACTTAACCGTTAATGTCTTCGTCACTCACACTCAGGAGCTTAGCAACTTATTAATGCCTTAATAGATACAAGTGTAACTCTTATAGAGCGGGCAATAGAAATCAAAATGCGTGCAAGACTGTCGGGAAAGGTCCCTGTTTGTTTAGGCGCAGCCAACGCGAATGTAAACACCGGGTTTGGTTCCCAGCCGATACCGGCGTAGGGCTTCGAACTTTACAGTGGCACGACTGGAGATTGTATACGAATAATTCAATCAAACTTGTCGAGTTATTGTACTTTGCTGGTTCTCGTTCCCACTCGACAAATTGTTTGTTGATATACAATACTGCTTTCATGCGCCACCTCATTGTGTGTAGGTACGTATGTACAGTCAATGTACTTACTGAGGTCTACTCGGTCGCTCTAGTCTATCTCAGTTAGTATTCAGTGACGGAAAAGAACTTTAACATTATCAAATTTACACGCTGAAACCAATCAATATTCATAATATTTTCTTACTTACAAATATGGCATAAATATACTGATCGTAACTTTTATTAACAATAATCAATACCTTATAAACTTAACCTGAACGCTACATCCCGTAAATATCAGAATATAAATAGAGAATCTAGTGTGAAGGTACTTCGTTCTACCTAGCGCCATGCTCTTTTTTACCAGAAATGAAAAAAAATCATTCACCTGAAGTGAAAATCGAACCCTCAATCATGTCGAAGACACATTGACTCTCTCCCCGCTACGCCACAATCTTAATTAAACTAAATCTTATAAAATTTACGTAAGCACGTAATCAAAAACCAATAAGTCTATAATATTGTATGTAAGTAGAAGTGCCTAAAATAAACAAGCGAGACATAGGGTTTGAGCGACGGTGACCTAGCCGTCCTACAGGGCTACGACCCTATGGCCGTTGCGCTCACAAAATCAAATTTACAATTACTTTCATGTTTGTCTGTGAATTGTTTGGAAAATATTAGTCGAAAAGTATGTTAATTGGTTTATGTTGTGTAATAATTACTAAATTGTAATAATTACTACATTTGAAACAGCATTAAATATTTAATTGTTATAGGTATATTTTTCTTCACAATAAAATACGAAATTGCTTCATCTGCATCTCTTTAAGCATAAAGTATAGACAGAAGTCACATAATGAGTATCAAAAAATTCCCACATCGTAAAAATGCGGGAGATCTAAAGATAAGCGACCGGAACATCCATTACACGAACAAAGTTTCAAAACCAAATGAGCAATTACATTTAACGTACCAACCCACTACAGAAGACGTAATTTCTAAAGAATGTCATAATAAAAAGAGTAAAGCATTTGCACGTAGCAAATGTGAATACAGTATTTCTAGGAAAATAAAGATTGATGCTCCAAGATGTCTCGTGGTACCGTTGAGAGAATGCAAATGTCCTTCTTGTCTCGACGTTTACGTTCGCAATACACGAACAATCCACGTGAAATTATGTAAAAAATTAAAATATATACATCGTCATGGCCGATTTAACAATATTTTTGTGTAACTGTTTTTCTGACTACTTTTTTATAATTGTTTGTTTTTAAGATACAAAAAAATGCTAATTAAAAATTAAAATTTACAATTGATAGTGAGGAAATGACTTTTTATACGAGATTTCATGGTCGCAAGGTTGCAAGGTTGCAAGGAAAACATTATTTATACCAAAAAATAATTTAAAAACATTAACTATATAATAATCAACATTTTCTAGCACATAGCTTTCGCAACAAACAAATAAATATATGCGTAGATTATGTCATCCCGGGCCCTTCACAGACGCACAAAGGAAACGGTACCGCGGAGTATAATTACACAAACTATGGGAACGTATCATTGCGACGCATTAGCGGAGGTACAATGCGCGTCACGCTTCACGTCCCTCCGACCGCCACTTTATTCACTTTAATAAATGCTTATTTCTTTATTGATTTGAACTTTTTACAGTTATAAGAATAGATTAAAAGAACGGAGTGTTTCTCTAGATTTTAATGTAACTATAACTTAAAAAGTTTTTTTACACTCCGCTCCCTATTTTCATCCGAATTCTGGAGGTGTTGAGTAGCGGAATACAACGCCGCGCTTTGACTCGACAGCAGAGCGAAAAAATGAAAATATTAAAATTTCATTTTCTCGAATGAGAAATTTATCATCTCACTCGCGTGCTTGTGTGCCGATGCGAAAATTTAGAAATAAAGTTTGCTATTTAAATGAAAGAACATAATATAAAAAAAAACGATTATTCCAGTAAATTTCTGTAACATTTAAATAAAAACTACCTATTCTGAAAAAAATCTCGTCTTGCGGAGTCTGTTGAAATACACATTCGCTTGATGCCAGCACTAGAGCACGAACGATATGAACTTAGTTCAATTTAATTTTGAATGAAGCTCATTATAAGTCTAGACTACGGTCGGGAGTGGTGTGAATGCGTAAAGTTAATAAACTTTTTTTTATACCATCGGTGTGTAACGAACAAAAAGCCATGCTGTTTTATTTCATATTAATATTTCTTTTTGGAAATATTAAGTTTCAATTCAACGTAACTCGTTTTGATAGTGTGTAAAGCTTTTAACCTACTTGAAAATACAAAATAAAGACATTATTAGTGTGATATGTATCTATCTATGTGTTATTGCGAAAGTTGACTAATATTTAGATATTAGAGGACGTGCGCTAAGTTTCGTTAAGTATACAGTAAATTTGTTCACATTGTTTGGGCAATTAAAAGTCGCATCTGGATTGATCCCGATCGCTATGTTAAATTAATGAACATTTATATTAAACTACTAGAGCAAACATATTATTAAATATACCTGTTCGGTATCCACTTTTATATGAAAATCGTTTCAATTCTTATAGCGACCAATAATTCCCATACAATTACACTTAGTTTTTTAATAAAATATTTAATAAATACCTACAATAGATTGATTGTAGGATATTATTGCGGTTAAATAAAGTTAAAAATCTATAAAACTATATACGTTCATTAACTATCTATTAAAACTGCCATTAAAACCACAAATTATTTTGAATAAAATTGAACTTTATCACGATAGACACACACGTACAAACTGTTTCTTATAAAAAAAAGTACCTTATAAGGAGTTACCTTATTCGATTGTATGTAAGTGCACACAGGTCAATCACCGTGTAGAACGGATATTCAATTAAAAGCTTTACCTTTATGGCAATAGATGACGTATCGGCGTAGAAGAATTTTTCACATAATATTTAAGTCTGCGGTTTTTTTTCTGTTTGCGGTTCGTCGGTCAAATGTAATCCTATTGTTCTTTACGTGGAAACAACATTGGCGAGTGGTAGAAAAATAAATTAACTTAACAATTTATAGATGACTAATTGAAATAAAATTAAAAAAAAAATGCAATTATGGTGGTAGTGCGAATGTAAAAAGGAACAACTAGTGTTAAGACACTGTTTCCCAAACTCAGGCGAATATTCGACACATTGCGTAATGAGTGGCGAAAGTCAACGCATTTCCTGTCACCGGAGCGAAGAAATAGAAATAATTCACTCCCGAGAAATATATGAGAAATTAAAAATTAAACCAAGACAAAAGAGCAAATTCAGTCATATATTTAAATATACAGTTTTAAGTATTCGTTTAGCTAAGGAATAAATCATTATTAGGAACTAAGGCGTATTTGACAATGACACGTAACAAATAAGAAAATAAACAAACAAACATTTCATTCTTTACGACGCCCAAATTTCAAAGGTTAGTTCACGCTTGATTTGCGAAAAGTTTTATATTGCGCAAAAGAAAGGGGTGGACGAGATTCTTAGAAGGTCTTTTTTTGATATCTTTTGTTTAGAGTTAACAAACTGCCGAAATAGGCAGTTCTATGGAAATTTATGACTTATAATATAATTTTAAAATGTTTGAATTTTTTTTCGAAAGTTTAAATTTTTATTACACAATTAGTCAGTGGCTATAAAAATAAACAACAATTGAAATGTGACATTTAACCGTCGATCTTCACTTTTAAAAAAAACAAAAACGTGTGAAGTTGGATACTTCTTCACATATTGTTTTCTATAGAAAACATTAGACAAAAATATTTATCATTGACATTTCATTTCGTCGGGAGAGCGAAAAGAACCTATTTTTTTTCAACTATTCGTTAATGTTCTTGAGTTGCGAGAGACGAAAGACAATGCTTTGTCTATTAAGACCGGAAATACGTAAAAATTAAACTAATATGTTAATTCTAAAATTCTTTGCAATGCGTACCACAATGACATTACAATAAAAAAATTGAAAATAAAAATAAAGCAAATGGAGTAAAAAAAAACATTTTTTTTAACTTCATGCTCTACCCTTAGCGGGGTAGCAAGAAGAACTAAGCTCCAAACGCACTATACCTATTCTGTAAAAGAGGGTGCGTTTGGAGCTCAGTTCTTTTGACAAAGTCTCATCCACTGTCATCAAACTTCAAACATGCCTTTTACGGGACCTTTCTCCGGTATCGTTCGTGTTGTGTTTTCGAAGGTCAACCGAGATCCCCCCTGCCTCTCTTTCTTTATGATGTAACAAATTAGATTCCGTTCGTGGGAAGGTGACATTAACTAGTAAAAAGTAATTTAAAAACCACGACTGTTGGGTAAGAAGGAACTGAATGTTTCTTTAATTTTGCGTGTCTAATCGTGTGCCCGGCTCTAACGTACGCACGTAGCGTTACGCACACAAATTTCGTGTGAAATTGAATTTGAAATTTGTTAATTTAAAGACTTCACGCTGATGAAATTATTTATCTATTAAAATAACCAAAAAGATTTGTTCGATATTGTTACAGTCAGATGCTGTCTCATTGGTTGGCTCTACATGGCCCAAAATGATCAAATTAAACTAGAGACAATGTTTATATTTAAAACAGGCAAATTCCCAGTATCGTTAGACAAAATACTTTGTTTAACATATATAAAGTAGTCATTTCACGAAACATGTAAAGCAAATAATGAGGATATTATTTAATGACATTTATATATTTGTAATTCAAAGAGACTTTAAAGGCACGCTCGGAACGCCATATTAGAAAGAACAGAACAGACTTTAAAGTTTTCTTTTACGCTTTTAAATACTATATTTTAGGCCAAATAACATTGACAATGGTACGCTCTACAGATTTCAGATTCCATAACCACGTGTTTTCATCGAGCTGTCAATGCCTAATGATAGGTGCTAGACAAGTCACTTGCGCTTATGATTTATTTAATTACAATCGCTATTGTTTACAATCAAGTTTATAATTACACACGCTCACACGCCTTCTTAAGTTAGTACTTGAAAACTTATAGGTTTATTTTTTTTCAGCTTCCCGCTGTTTACGTATATAGCATAAAAAGTCAGTGGAACCTAGTGTTAAGAAACTCTGTTGCCCACTTTCCTCCAAATTGTTAGGCCATTACATTGCACTCTGTTGAGTGTTGACATGAACGTACAAATAAAAATAAATATTTTTAAAAGTTTGCCGCCGCGCCACAACTAGGATACCAATACATAACGCAACATTTACGACAAGGTAGACTTAGTATTAAAACTCTCCGTTCTCCACTTTTCGTTCGTTTCTGATACGCCTAGAATGCCTACCTTTAAATAACCAGACCGACCGAAGAAACAAGCCTCTCCGTTCACTTCAACTCAATACTAACAACCGATACCAGCTATTTTCTTATTGTAAACACAGAATTTGACACAATCGAGTATCTCGGATCCACTGAGTGGTAGACACTGATCGAATCTCTTTTATTTATCGTCGCATTGTCTCGGCTGCGTCATAAATCTTAGTAATTAGCATCTCCACAAGGCGCACTCCCTCACTCCTGCACTCCCGCACTCCCGCGCCGGTGCATATTATGACACCTGTTATTTATATCTGATTGTTCTGTGATATATTGCTTCTTTTTCCTTAACAATTGTCACTGGCTGTCGTAATTGAGTAACGTTTACTAGTAAAGACTTGACGTGAGGCGAACGTGTAGAAATTATTAGAACACTGAAATGTTTTAATATAGTATAGAAGAGGCAGCAGTTATGACGTTTCTAATTGAACATCCAAAACTAACTAACTATTAACTGGTACTATTATTCAAACAAACAAACTCTTTAGCTATTAATATTAATAGGTAGAAATAGATATAAAAACACACAAAGCACTAATTACATAATGCATCTACATACGAATATATATACATTGTTGTACACAAGCACTTATTACGAATGCAATATTCCTTTGGGTTTCCACTTAAACAATTAAAACCGTTTATTATTTCCCAGGACGCTACGCTATAATTTAGTCAGACTTACACGGGGAGCTATAAGTCATTTGTCGTAGGACTAATTTGCCGCTATTGAAAGGTTGCTTTTCTAGGTACTGAGTGGATAATAAATGATTGTGTAGAGTTGAGTGCATGTGTTCACGTATCGGCATCTATTTGCTATTTGCTGTATGATTCATTAGAGCGGACGTATGGAACAAGGTTGTTAAAACCCACTAGATATGGAAAATTGCTTACATAATAGTTGGGACGTTTTATTTAAAAATCTATGTATCTAATATATATTTTTAACTTGTATTTTTAGCATTAGGTTTACTAATTTATATATACATATTGATTATTCAATATATGTGTTATACGTACCATATACGATATCTAACTCCTTCCCAAGTAAGACATCTCCACACTCAATGAGCTGTTGTAAGAGTGTCAAACGGTTTTGATATCCAAAATCCGACCTTAGAAATCCCAACATTGTCACATAGCACTTAAAAAGTCACTTTTATTTCACTAGTGTTAAGTCAAAGTTTTAAAAAAATCACTTAATTATTTATCTCCGAGCATCTAAGCTAAAATAGCTTATAATCAACAAAACGTATGTTTAAATAACTTAAATAATTTCTATGTCTAACACATCCTTCCTTTGTACGTTTTGGCGCGAAGTAACGACAGATGCGCGAGCGACGGCGTCCGGACGACTGCGCCTTCCGAAAGCTATTAAAAACGGACAGGTGGTGACAAGGATCCCCTATTTCCCCTCTATTTCTTACGAATCTACCGACTAGTCACCGGATTTGTCGTATTTCTAATCCGCTTTCTTGTAATCTAATTCGAAGTTCACTTATTTTTACGACGACCCTTTTAAAAGAAAGGTGGGGTAATGCCGTTATACGTGTCTTCTTGGGTTACATGTGCGTCTCATTTAACAAGCAACGTGAAAAGCAAACAAAGGCGTGTGATTAAGCTCTGTTTATAATGTTATATGAATTAGGTTCAAACGAGTGTTTTAGAAATATAGAAATGTAATGTCATATACAGAATAAGACAATATAATTAATCAATGAATTTGGTCTTCTCTCGTCGTGGCGTAGTAGACAGGGTCATTAAAATCGATCAGAATGAGCCATTCACGAGTGCATGCAGCGACGCCGCCTCATCAATGCACAGTGACTTTTAATCCTTGCAAATTAAGTAGTAAGTCGCGTGCGCGGCCCTCGGCCCTCCGCAAGTTATACTCCCTCTCTCCCTCTGTCGCTATTATTACTCGCATTGAAACGTGGGGTTGAATCGCGGCTTGATTATTCGCACATCAACATGTTTGCATTTCATCGATTTTCGGGACGCCCGACACGGCACGTACGCGACTCCTTATACAGACACGATAGAGCTTCCCGACTTGGACCATTCTCAGATGTCCTAAAAGACAAGCATTGCTACTACATTTCGTAAACACCTTCTCAAGTCATATGGGAAATCAAATTTTATAATAGGTATTATACATATTTTGTAATGTGGACCTCGGCGACTTGAGAGCCAATAGAACTATTACAAAATGTCGAGAAAGTGTGACGCGAAGCGGTATCTTAGTACGTAAAGAGGTATGTAAAGTATGCAGGTATACGTTTGTTTCGGCCGTGACAGTCGCCCTCACAGCGGTGAGGTCGCCAGAGCGCGCGCGAGTGTACTGACCGCACGCGCCTTTCGGACGCACGTCCTCGATGCACTATTAGCTATGCATCGTTAGAATAGTGGGGGTAGCTTGCCAAATATTTAATTAGCGAGGGTAGTTCTCACTCCCCCGAATCGGAGCGTCTTCGTGACGCCCACTTACAGTCTTTTAAGCTGAATGTTACAATATAAAAGTAAAGTTTAGGTTATGAATTGAATATTTTCTCAACATTTATAATTAGGGGTTAAATGTCTTAGTTGTCTAACTTCTTTCAATCTGTCTTTCTTTTGAGCCATAAGATATTTTTTTCTATTGTTCTTTCATAACAAAAGTACAATTTTACTCTGTAAATTCGAAATTAAGTAGCATATATGACACAAAGAATTATGAAATGGAACTCACGACTTAAACTTAAAGTCAGAGCTACTAAATATAGAATAAAAAAACCAACCAATTATCAACAATTGACACTGAACTTGGGTTTTTTTGAAAACATTCTTATATTGTAAGGAAACACGTAAGTATCTAATTGTGATAATATTCCGTGCGTTTTCCTATAACAATGCACATTCGGCGTCATGTGGGTAAATAAACAAGTGACGTAGTGTTCGCGCGACACTGCCAAGCTTTATGACATCAATAGCACGCCCTCGTCTTGCGTGGAGAAAATATAGAAATAAATTACAAAGAAAAAAACATTTACATCGCTTTTGCACATTTGCGCTGAGTTACAATCACATCTCATACTGAGCGGCCATTGTTATTTCTCTCCATTATTATACATTTATATCATTAACATATAAAAATATGCACTTTAAAATATGTACAAATTTTATGAAATACTGCAAAATATTTACAGTTTTGGGATATCCTTATTCAACAACAGTAGAGTTGTAGTTTTTTTTTTAATCTGAAGCATCGCTACGGAGCGTCTACTCGCGGCGTCGCGTCGCCGCCTCCCGGTCTATTTCCGTACTTGCATCGTGTTAAACTAATGTTTTATC
>DWNA01002479.1:0-11661 GCA_018249835.1 Heliconius besckei
ACTTCCAAATTTAAATAAAATTTCGCCATCCCGTTGTCTGTTGTTATTTAGAAAAGGAACATGTTTATATTGACATATTATTTACCTATAATATACTGCACTAAAATTTACTTAACATTTCAAATTAGATAAGAAAAGTAAAGATACATAAAAACTGACCACAAAACGAAATTCTTTCGCTTTATCACACATCCTCGTCAGCTATCAGCTCTATAAACAATAAACACTATGCTCATTTAGTTCTTGTCTTTTAACAAAATGACATGTCTCACTATCGCCGCCGTTATAATTATTATATTATTAATAGTTTTCCTTAGAAAAAAAGATCCGGAACCGATTTTTGGTGTTTACGCAGTGCCTGGAAAGTGGTACTATTTGAAATATGCTGTGTTCTACTGCCTCTATTATTATAGAAAGGTAAGTTTTGTTTTTAATTTTAAATTTATTTTTATTTAAGTCGCGCCGCTGTTGTTCTGTTTTATTTGGTTGTAGCTTCGATGCGTGGCGTTAAACTCCACCGCCGAAAGTCAACATTTGGGAACAAAGTGGAGAAAGGAGAGTCTTGTCTTTAGGCACCCTTTGCCTACCCTACTAAGCGGGGAATACAGCGTGAAGCTAAGCAAAAAAATATATATCAAGCATATTTAGCTACAATTAGTAGAATTCCGAAGGAACATTCCAAGTAATCTTTACTGAAAATATATGTTTAATTTTTTATTGTTATTTAGTAAAGTATTGAAATATCAGCATTAAAGCATCAGTTAGAACAAATCAGCTTCACGCAAATAGCAAGCTAGGCAGAGGGAACCTAGTGTTAAGACTCTCCGTTCCCCACTTTTCAAATTTCAAACGAATGGGTATATGAAAGTCACGTAAACAAACATTTTTTAGGAAAAGAATAAACCCAATCCTATTCGAATTAAGGAACTCCGAAAAAATCCAAACCACACTGTACCGTATGATCAATTTATATATTGTTTTCTTAATTCCACACTCTATCTCGCGTATAGCATATATTTCTAGATATTGCGTGTTGAGTGACAGAGCTTAACGCCGCTCTTAACCTTGTTTTGAGAGCGAGGAAATAAAAGTAAGTTACTCCCCAGAGTAGAAATCGAACACACGGTCTTCACGTTTAGAGTCCGATGCTTCACCGCTGTGCCAGGACGTTAAGCGAGTACTTTGACCGTTTCATTTTATCTTCATTAGATAATGTGTTTCGTAATTATTTGATTAACACCTGTTGAGTACCGATTACTTATCAACTTTCAAGTTTTTACCTAAAATTAACTAGTTGTCATTAAATTTATTAAAGAAAATTAATAAAGACAGTATGGCGCAGCGGGACGGCGTTTGTCTGTAAACGCGTTGGTTGTGGGTTTGAACCCAACTTGGGGATTGAGTTAATGTCGCTTCCTTCCTTTCTTACACTGGAAAGACGTAGAGCGGCGTTGGGTTCCAATAAATAACTAAACCACAAAGAATCGATATGTGATTATTAAATATTATCTAATTATATTAAAAGTGTATAAAATGGGGGCGGTCGTAGCGCAGGAGCAGAAGCATGTCACTGTTTCTCGCTCTGATAACAAGACGAAAACCGTGGCGTTGAGTTCCGTCATTGAACATGCACTGGCTCGTAAATTCTGCGGAAAGTGAGAACGAAGTGTCTAAGCTAGTGAACTAGGTTCCCTCTGCCTACCCTGCTATACGAGTATGCGGAGTACGCCGTAAACACAACAACAATTCGCAGTAATTAAAAAGGCTATAAAACCCATTGCTTTCCAGTATTTTAATAAGAACAAGGCGGTCGGCAACGATGGTAGAGCTGGACAAGGAGTGAAGGCTTACGCGGACCCCTCTGATATGGACAGAGCACAACCACTCAGCGAACATGCTAAGGTATGCATTAAACATATTTTGGAAGTCAATTTAATAAAACTTTTTATTATTATATAAATATAAATTATTATATAAATTTATGTTTTTATTACTTCGCTTCGCCACTCAACACGCAATGTCTCCAGAATTCGGCGGAAATTGGAAACGGAGTGTCTTAACACTAGGTTTCCCTCTGTCTGCCCTGCTGTGTGCGGGATGCAGCGTGAAGCTGATTATTCTTACTTATGAATATGGGTAAGCGCGCGAAGGGCGCCATTAGGTTCCGCAACACAACACATTAGGTACTACATACCATATATGATAAAGATACTATTTTAATTGAAAATGTTTATCTAGGCATTCGATGCAGTATTCTTCATATCAGCGCAAAAAGATGAAGGAGATAAGGGTGTGTACGTGATATCAGGTTGTGAACGACGACCCATGGGCATGTGTAATGGACTCTTTTATATCGGGGTATGTGTCTATTCAATTAGCCTATAAGTAAATAGATTTACTGGCAATAGCACTAATTGGTATTTTTTTATTATTTTCGTCTGTTGACATACACTCGTGTTTAGAAGATACTTATTTAAAGCAAATATATAAAATTAGAACGTCACAGGATTTGAACCAACGCCTCTTGGAAACTGTTAAATATAAGTTTGGATTTAAAAAAAAAAGAATAGAAGTGGAAACCACCGGTTTTATTGAAACTAATATTTTAAAGTTCCACCACAACCACCGAGGACGCAAAAGATCGTGCAAAGTGGAGTAGGTTAAGTAGGAAGGCAGACCCTGGTAATAGCCGGGATTAATGCCAGGAAGAAGAAGAAGAATATTTTAAAGTTCTTATACGACGTAAATAGGTATCAACTCTGTCACAGATGACAAAATAAACACTTATAATCATAGAACAAATACTTATTAGTCTAATTAAGTCATGGAATCCATTATCGACGTCTTAATTGTTACTAGCAATAAACAAACAAACGAATAATTTAGTTTGGTTCTTGGTTGTAATGAGATTTGAGAGTGCCTCTACACAAAAAAATTATAAAATCGATTAAATGTCCGTTATATTCGAAGAAGTCTAAGACCTTATAACTGAATATTTGACAATAATATAATTCTGATACATTCACATGTTCTTCAGAAAATTATCTTGCTAGACGGACTGAGAACAGACAGATAGATAAGGGTTCCGTTTTCTCCTAGTCACGGAACCCAAAAATTTCGTTTTTTTCCTTACAAAAGCCTAAAATATTTTATATTTTTTTATAGTTACCTGGAAAAGGTCTTCTTTGCAGTAAGAAGATACCAGATACAGTGTTATTTGGAGCACCCATCGGCGAGTTTGCGGCTGAAGGCATTAAAATCAAGCCAGTGGAGCCGATGAAGAAATGGGCCATATCTTACAACGGACCGATGTGGTTTGTAAACTATAGTTTTAGTGACAATTTTTTTTAAAAGTATTCAGTTTCACGCTTCACGCTGTAACCCGCATATAGCAGGATAAGTGTAAGCAGCAAATGAATTAAATCAAGTCTATGGATAATGTGATGAATATAAACGACTACTTTCATTTTTATTAGGCCTGAGATAATTCTTTAAAAATATTTTTCAAATTTCAAAATATCCTCGATGAAACAAATTGTAAAAAAAATAAAATAATGTTTATTCTTAAAATATCCCTATATCTAACATTCAAAAAGGTAAAATAACAATAGAAATTTCCTCATATAAAGGTTAAAATTCTAATAAGTATTAAAAAATGCCTGATAGACTTTAATAATTTTTAAATTCAGGTACCAAAATGATCCAAGCAAAACCGTAGAAGTAGAGTTCAGTGGCGAATGGACAGCGACTGGCAAATATTTCGATTACGATAGCGACCTGCACCCGCCAGCCGTCATCAGGTCCATTGCCAGAGAGAACTGGAGCCGAAGCTATTTTGAAGGATTGAAAACGTGAGTAAAATATAACAAAGTAGGGAGAGGAATTCAATTGTTAAGACACTCTGTTTTTCGCTTTTCGCACTAATTTGAGATACCACGTGTTAAGTATTAGAACTTAATATCCCTTTCTTACTAAAAGCGGCCACGTGCCACGATGTCTCTATGTAATTCTTTTGACTGCACTCTGTATCCCGGGCATAGCACGATGGGCAGAGGGAACCTAATGTTAATACATTCCGTTCCCCACTTTCCCATGAATTCTGGTGCATAGCGCTATAAGCGGGGGAACTCAACACCGCCCTAAAATATTGGATGGATTAGATGAAAATAAATAAATATTTCCTCGAGTCGTAATCGAACCCACAACTAGAGCTACACTCACAATTTATTGGATAATAATATTTTTATTTTCCTCGACCTTGGAGAAACGCGGCGTTTGATTCTGCTATGTAAAATTTTTCAACAATTTTCTTAATAAAAAATTGGAACAAATTGCTTAACATATATATTATTTTATTCCAGAGCCCACCAGTCGCATTACGAACAGTTCGGCGCTCTCAAATGTCAATTCAAGATAGAAAATGATTCTTATGAGTACACTCTACCTTCATTCAGAGATCATAGTTTTGGTAAGAATAAGAAATATAAGTAAATAAAAAGCGAAATTACATAGTAAATAACGTTATTATAAAATTTGAGAACCCTGGAGATTATAAAAAAAAATGTACATTTGAGTATATTAAATTAAAATTTATTTTCTTACATAGGCCAAACTCGCGATTGGACATTGATGCACCGTTACGCTTTTCATCATATTTTCTTACAAGATGGCACCAGCATTAGTGTGGGTGTCATATGCCAGCCCTGCACTACAACTAGGTAATTGTAACTATTTTTTTCTTTAGCTTTACACTGTATCCCACTGTATTTATATATTGGAGGGTAGACAAAGTGAACCTGGGTACCTAGCGTTAAAACACTCCGTTCCCAGGACTTTCATTCCCCACTTTCAGCGGAGTTCTGGAGAAATTGCGTTGGATCGCGGCCTCATATTTAATAAATTAATAATATTAAAGCATTATAAATCTAGCATGGAAGCAGGCGTGGTGGGATTACCAAACGGCGATGTGTTACCCATTAAGTGGGTAGACCTGAAGCTGTACCAGCACGGTGAAGGCGGCACAGCTCCACGCGACTACGCTTTCAGAATGCAGGCAGGAGACGAAGTTTATACTGTTCAGGTATATATTTTTATTACAATTTATCCAACTAGACTGTTTAAATAGGTTGATTCAAATATTTTTTAAATCCAATTATTTTTTCGGAGAAATCAAATTAATACAATACTTAATATAGAATTTTGCTAATAACAATTACTTTTAAAACGTAAAGTACCTATTAAAAAACATTAAATAATTTTGCTAAATTAATATTCATTCATTTTCTTTTGTCTTTTAGGTTTTAGTAGAATACGAGTCAATACATTACGTGTCTCAAGACTGGGACGCAAGGATGGTGGAAAGGTTCTGCAAGTTCATAGTCAACGGCGTACCGGGTCGAGGGGTGTCCGAATTCCACTACCGACACAAAGATGGCCGACCGGAAACCGTCGCTAAGAACGATCCCGAATGGTATAGGAAAATGTGCCATAAGATTTAGTTAATATTTTCTAACTAGCTATTAATAATAAATAGCGTATTACCTATATTTTTGTAAGTTATAGTTTTTTTTTGTTGGTCTAGTATAATTTAAAATATGAAAACTATAGTTATTTTTATATTGTGTTTTATTTCTATGTACGTATGTGAATCCAAATACATTTCCTAATGAATGTTTTACCTGATAACCACCTATAAAGTTGAAGATTATGAAAATTTTGAAGCTTTTAAGCACGCCTATTGCAAAGTAGACTGAGAGAACTTAGTTTTAAGATTTAAGATAGTCACGTTAATCGCTTTCCACCCGAATTTGAGACACTGCGTATAGAGTGGCGACGCTTAACACCGCGCTTTGTACTACCAGAGTGAGTAATCAAATCAGTAAGCCTTGTTGACCAGACATTTATTTCTATATTTTCCTACATTTTTACAAATATGTATTAGGTATATATAAAAATATGTATTAAAGTGGGGAACGGAAGTGTCTCAATCGGAGGAGACTATCTTAACATTAATAATAGGTTCCCAGGTTCCTTCTGCCTATCCTGCTACGTGCGGGATGTAGTGTGATTAAAAAAAGTATTTTATGTTAAGTACAAACTTTATATCAGATTCAACAATATCAGATGGGTATTTAACCGTTTCTTTGTTTCTGAAACGACCATGACAAAGCCTTGGTAACCCTTTAAATATTAGAAGCTATCCTGATTGCAGATTTACGTAAAATCCATTGCCAGTTTCTCTAAAAAGGACTGTCCTCATTCCTACTGCAAATCTTCAATGGATTTTGCCCTTTGTTTCATCAACTCCGACCTTGATTGGTCAGACTGGCCTTTCGCTGCTCCAATTATACGGTAATCGAATTGACTGACTGTGCTCTACGAATGAGATAATTGCACACGCGCATCCCATAATGTATATTGGGTGATGTCAATACAAAAAGCATATTATTTTAGTTTAAAATAAATTAAAAAAAATAATCTGCGTTAGGTAATTCATTTGATTCTGTCATAGCGTCGTGGGAAGAGACAGACCGGGACAGAGAGTCTCCAGACAGAGAATATCTTTATCTTAACCAGTCATGGCTTGCTCATAAGCGTGTCTATGAACGCGACAGGTAATGGGTTCGATTTCCACTCGAGAAAATGAAATATTTAACATTTTCATACCTTCGCTCTGGTATCGAGTTCCTCCACTCAACACGCAATGCCTATGGTATTCAGCGAAAAGCGGGGAGCGGAGTATCTTAACACTAGACTCTCTGCCTACCGTACTACGTGCGGGATACTCATAGCTGTGGAGAGTGAGCATGAAGAGAATAGACAATACTTCACGGACACAAACTTATGTTAAGCCAGTTAAGCTGTTAGTTTAAGTATAAACTTCTAAAGTATGTTAAGATTTCTCTGATCTGGTTACTTCAAAATGAGTATTAAGACATACATACGAGTAGATATCAAATTAAGAATAAATTCTTAAACATAAATTTAATAAATTTAAATTTTGATGATGTATTGTGTACAATAACGCTATTATTGTAATGTATAATTTACCTAAGTTTTTTTAATTTTTTGGAGCTCTTCTACTTGGATAGTTCTAAAAATTTATGGTTTCAAACTATTACATTTTTTGATTATTAAATTAAGATTTCAAATTATAATTATAAAATAAATATTTTTACTGAATATTTTAATTAAATCAAAATTGTCTACGCCTGCTTGCGCTAGCGCTATATTATTTTTACTAAATAGGTAAAAGAATTACGAGTTACCTTTTAGGTTAATAATTAAGCATCCTCAAGATGTAAAATAAATTAAAATAAACATAGTATAAATTGTATATAAATATTTGGGTCCTAAGTAAAAGTTACTACATATTATTATTATAATAGTTTTGAATCCCACTGTACATAACCGGCAGAATAAAGGGTCCCTGTATAGTAGTCCCTGCTCCTCGTGCCCGGTGTCAGTCGCCCGGCCCATGCTCGGCGATGAGGAGCACTTGGGACCCTAAAAACTAACTTCCATTATTTAGTCTAATAGGTGAGTCTATTTGATCGGTCTCTTAACGTTAATCATACGAGGCAGTTATTTTTTAATTTATAACTCTATACAGTATGATTTACATTGGCTATGTAATTTAAAAATCTATTTTTCTTAGTAATTCAAAAAGAATCTCTAGATATTAGTTAGTTATTTAATTATTTTATTACAATTATATTTATGATTGCATAAGTATGCATTGGCATACTTTGAAGAGATCTAAATCTATAGATTAATTATAATATATCTAATGATAAATTAAGATTTTACTTAATTGCAAACATTTATCCAAAATATTACATAAAAGGTACCTATAGCATAAACCATGGATTTTGACGCAATACTCGAGGATGTGGGTACCTTTGGACGGTATCAGAAATTGGTAATTTACTTCATCTTGCTGCCCGCGGTGATACCTTGCGGGTTTCATGCATACGCACAACTATTCATGGCAGCAGATGTCAAGCACTGGTGCAAAGTGCCCGAATTGGAACCTCTGACCGACATAGAGCTTATAAAGAACATAAGGTATGGATATACGTATACTGGGTATTATTATTCATTTTAATACTAATATTGTATTATTTGGCAAGTAAAGTGTTTTATTCAGAAGTCATTTAATTTATGATTGATAATTTATTGATTATAAATGGTGATTTAATTTATTTATTTCATTCCCCGGTCTTATTAGAGACGAACATCTTAATATCTTTAACTTAATTTAATGGAAGTGGAAGAACATCGGTCAATTTGTTATTACCAGGAAAACATTTTTATAATTTACAAAGTATTGTTATAATCAAATCATTTTTTTTTTTAATAATCATCACAATCCCATTAGTCGCATAAATTTCAATTCTTTAATAAAAAAATCATTTTTTAACATTTTTTTTTAAACGTCGACAAGGCGAGGCATTGGCTTCTATCGCCAACTTAAACAGAATGTATAAAACAAATTAAGTATTTTTTTTTAATACAAAAGTAATATTTTAGTATACCATTGGAACTGAAAAATGGCGAACTCGAATATTCCCAATGTAACATGTATAAATTGAACTACAGCGAGATAATGAAAAGTTATCCAGAATCGATTACAGAGAGGGACCTAACAGAAGTCACCCCATGCACGGATGGATGGATGTACGAAATGGATACATACAAAAATACAGTTGTTACGGAGGTATAAGTATAATTTTTAAAAGATTTTTCTAAAGTTTTGAAAATTGTAGATAATAAATCATCGACCATTGCGGCCGTTGTGGTGAATTTCACGGATGAATGAAATATTTCTTATTTTCAATGCTTCGCTCTAGTAATATTAACGTAGTAAAGTGCGGCCTTAAGAATTCGGCCGAAAGTGGACAACGAAAGCGTCGATGGGAATGTCTCAATACTACGTTCCCAAATTCCCACTGACGACCCTCCTTTGTGTGGGAACAGCGTGAACCTGAAGCAAAAAGATAATAAACTTAATAATTAATGTTGCATTCCAGTGGAATCTAGTGTGCAATAAAGATTTCTACCCCACCCTCGGTCTGGTGCTGCTGGCCGTTGGCGGTATAATAGGAAACTATATATTTGGTTACCTCCAAGATACTTTCGGAAGGAAGCCATCTTTCTTTATTTATTTGGCAATCGAGTGTGTTTTCGGAGTAGCGACGGCTTTTGCGCAGAATTATTATATTTGGATCGTCTACAGATTCGGTGTCGGCTTCACTGTACCCGCCATCATGGCAACTCCCTATGTATTGGGTTTGTATACAATATTTTTTTTATTAAATTCGAACATTGAGTCATTAATGGAGCAGACTGACTGTAAATAAAAATATTCTTGCTGAAAAAAAATCCCCCCGAATATGAATGAAACTGAGGGTTCTATAAACCTAATTGGAAAAAGTTGACTATCTATTCCGTTATTTCTAATATTTTTTCAATTAGGCGATAATGCTTTAAATTATTTTGTAATAATAAATATTTTATAAAATGATTAATTTGATTGCAGCAATAGAACTTGTTGGGCCTAAATGTAGGACTCTTTGCACGATTCTTTCGAATATTGCATATTCTATGGGACTTATTTTGCTCGCTGGTGTGGTCTACTTGGTGAGAGATTGGCGTCATTTAGCATTAGCCAGCACTTTGCCTTTCGTTTGTTTCTTTATATATCTGTGGCCAATGCCGGAGAGTCCCAGGTGGTTATTAGCTAGAGGACAGTTTGAAAAGGCAGAAGTCATTTTAAAAAATATGGCAAGGTCAGTATATACACGCAATACGTGCACTGTTGGATTATTTATAAAAATATTTTAAAATAAATAACATTCCGAATTTAGTTTTAATTTTGAATATGACTTTAAAAAATCTACTTTTCATTTAACCCAGAATTAACGGGAAATCCTTACCAGCCAACTACATGGTGCATTTACGCAGAAAATATGAGTCGGACAAACTAAAGCAGGACTTAGAAAAAGAGAAATCTCGAAAATATGGCATTATGGACTTATTTAGAACTCCGAATTTGAGGAAGAAAACCATTATAATTACCTTCATTTGGTTTACAAACACAAGCGTATATGTAGGTCTCTCATATTATGCACCTGTTCTTGGTGGTGATGAGTTCTTGAACTTTTTCTTGGCTGGCGTTGTTGAATTGCCCACATATATGTTCTTATGGCCTTCCATGGAAAGATTGGGGAGACGATGGACATTGTGTATGAGCATGGTTGTTGGAGGAATAGCTTGCTTGACGACATTTTTGGTACAGCATGGTAAATATTATTAGCATATCTACATCACAAATCTATTTTAAATTTAATATAACTAGAAAAGCAATCACACTAGTTTTATTAACCTATATTTGCAGAAACAAATGTAACTCTTGCACTATATTGTGTGGGAAAAATGGGAATATCATCAGCGTTTGTGGTACTACCGTTAATGGCTTCTGAATTATATCCGACCGTTGTAAGAGGCCTCGGTATGAGCCTAAGTTCAGTGCTCGGAATGCTTGGCCCTATATTTATACCACTGGTTAATTATCTTGTGAGTATAATAATAATTTCTTTGTAATTAATAATTAACAATAGTAATTTCTTCATATTTATTTCATAATCACAGGGTTCTGATATTATGGTTTTGCCCCTTATCATAATGGGTGCTTTATTGGTTGCTGGTGGTATTGCCAGTCTACTTTTACCTGAAACTCTAAATCAGCATCTACCACAAACTTTGGAGGACGGTGAAAAAATGGGATTAGATACAGAATTTTGCTGCAGTCCACCTGTAAAAGAGACAAAACAAATAACAGAACAAGAAGACCATGGAAAAACTCAAATTAACTGTAAAGACTGTAACGCATTATGTTCTTGCCAAATGGTTAATGTATCTTTAACTGAAGATGTAGCTACAATCATAGATAAAAATAATGAAAAAGTAGAGTATGTAGTAATAAAATAAATATACACTCAATTTGTTTTTTTTTTACCATATTTTTACAGTTAAAGAGAAATATAATACGTAGTTTATACGTTTGTGATCATGATCATGATGTGATCACAACCACCAATGCAAAACATATAAGCATCTCACAAGCAAGACTAGTTCGGAACGGCGATAAGGAACGTTTGTGGAAGCTTGGCAAACCTTTACAGACGTATAAACGGGGTATTACATTTTAAATAATAATTAAAAGAATATACAAATTGTGTATAGTAAATAAATACTTAAAGGGGTCGTTTTCTATAATATATATAAATGAATAATTAAAATATATACAAATATTTATTCATAGTTTCTAATTTAGAAAGTAAGAATAAATATTTAGATTTTTTCAATTTTGTTATCGATGCATATTAATTATATAATTATAGATTATCACAAAAAGGTTACATATTTAATCTGTTTCTCTGTGTATTAAAAAGTCAACTGTCAACATCATATGTTCTTCATTTTATCGGTATATTTTTCAATATTATGAAATAAATATAATTAAAAGGATAACTTTCGGCATGGCTTCTATTTTTCTACGAAGTAATGTGATTACAAGAAACTTAAAGCGGCCATACTATCCAAACAAACGTAATGCAGGATATGTAGTTCTGTAAGTTGTTTCCTATTTTTAAATTT